>CM059198.1:11551049-11619363 GCA_030323885.1 Branchipolynoe longqiensis | reverse complement strand
CAGGTCTGGTCTGGTCTGGTTTGGTCTGGTCTGGTCTGGTCTGATCTGGTAAGCTGGTCTCCGTGAAAGGGCTGTGGTTCGGAGCCGGTTTGTGTACACAACCGGAAGTGGGGTTTGCTGTCCCTCTCCACCTCATCTCTCATTTCAGGCGTGCTATTTTAGAAGCACTTGGGCAACATCTAAAGTCATATCAGGATGGGAACCGACCTGTGACAGTGCGCGCTCATGGCGACTTTATAGTGCTGCCCCACTCAGAGACCAGGTTGTCAGCACCAGGACCTGATATCCCACTCAGTCATATTGGTCGTAATGCTTGCATTGCATTTGATTCGCGGTGGAGGAGGAGGACCCCCTCCCCCTGTGTCTTGCCCGCACGATGGTTGGCGCCCCCCCGCGGGTTCTTGGCCCTTATAACCGAACCCGCCGCTGCCTCCAGCCATTCCGCTACTGGCTCTCCTCCCATGACCCTTCCTACTGCTAATTTTTGTTGGCGCTTCCCGACGATACTTCCCGGGCCTACACTCATGCCCCCCGGACCGACACTCACCCCTACACCCGGTCCTACAACTATCATCGCCAGCATGCCATCCATAGCTTGTGGACAAAGCTGCGCTGCCATTATGGAACCATGAGAGCCACCGAACACTCCACCCCGGACTGGATCTCCAAGACCACCAATCAATCAATTAGGGTGTTTGTAACCTTACGATGATTACCGGTTGCAGAACTGCAACATTGGGTAGAGAGGCTCCGATAAATCGGCCCAATCTGTGGTTGAAGACTTGTCTTCGTAGAGGGAGTGTTGTGAAGGCTCGGGACATCCTTCACGACGTATTGACGGCGGGCCATCGGGTGGCAGCGAATCTCTCCGTGCCGGTGTGTAGTTGAGTTGTAGGTGTGTGTAGTGTAGTGTAGCACTTGAATCCGGTCAGCAGGGGTTTGAGGAAGGCGGGCAAAGGTGGGAGCAGCGGTCGTTCCAGCAACAAGAACCAGACAGAGAAATCGTAATAGGTGAAGGGCCCCACCCAGGAACACAACAACCCTGGTCAGGGGAAGAAGTGTGCCTGGGAGAAATCAAAATGGGCAGAATCTAGGAAAGAGAAATGAGGAGAGTTGAGTCAAGGGACCGTGTCTATTTGCCCTACGGTGACCATCCAGCGAGCCATAGACACGGACAGAGTAAGAGTAGAAAGTGAAAATGCTGGAGCGGGCCCCCCCCCTCCTGGAACTCTTTTCAGACATATCAAGGAGGTGCCAGGCCAGCAGAGAGGTGATAGAGAGAGGTGTGGACGAAGTGCGGTCCGGATAGCAAGTGCAAGACTACCATGGACGCCACAGCATGCTCCGTGGAACGTCTTGCCAGAGACCAGGGAGGTGTTGGTGATGTGGATGCAGGGTGGGGCCGTCTGGGGCAGCACCAGAGACCAGGGAGGTGTTGGTGATGCAGATGCAGGGTGGGGCCGTCTGGGGCAGCACCATAGACCAGGGAGGTGCTGGTGATATGGATGCCGGGTGGGGCCGCCATGTTCAGCACCAGAGACCAGGGAGGTGTTGGTGATGCGGATGCCGAGTGGGGCCGTCTGGGGCAGCACCTAGAGACCAGGGAGGTGTTGGTGATGCGGATGCAGGGTGGGGACGTCTGGGGCAGCACCAGAGACCAGGGAGGTGCTGGTGATGTGGATGCTGGGTGGGGCCGTCATGTGCAGCACCAGAGACCAGGGAGGTGTTGGTGATGCGGATGCCGGGTGGGGCCATCTGGGGCAGCACCAGAGACCAGGGAGGTGTTGGTGATGTGGATGCAGGGTGGGGCCGTCTGGGGCAGCACCAGCCATAATGGGTGAAATGTGCATCGCTTCCTTTGTTTCTATTCGCATCAATGTCCTTATACAGGCATAATTCATAACGCACGACAGTAATAACACAGACTATAAATAGATGTATGCATTCATGCATGCATGGGAGGTGCATGTGTATTATTAGCATGTACGTATCTAAACATGTATCTGTTTACGGCTGTATGTATAGGTTCTTGTATGTTATTAAATATGGATGCATGTGTGTATTATTCCATATATACATGCAGGCATTATGTAAGTATCCATTTAAGTATGCATGGATGTATTAATGGAGATAAGCGTGTATGTCTGATAATATATATGAATGTAGGCATGGATGTGTGCAAGTATATAAGCATATACACACATATGTATCTATGTACTCGTGCATGTTTCCATGTATGTGAAAATGTGAGGATGCATGTATATAGAAGTATATAGCAGCATGCATCTAGATATGTAGATATATATATATATGTCTAGAAGTGTGTATGTATATAAGAATGCACATGTACATGTGCATGTATGTACAGCTTTGCTCCACTTGGTGCTCCTGCAGTTCGCTGTGTTTCGCTATAGCAGTATTTTATTCACTTTCCCGGCATATCACCCAGTGGAAAGACAGCAGCCACCCCTCTGTACCCCTCCATACATGGGAGATCCAACCAGAGCATTAACCAAACCAGGTTTTTCTCGCTGCTCTTGCTCATGCACGTGCATGGGGGAGGACACAGCATTTTTAGAAAATAGCTAGAGTGTTAGTGTATGTATGCATCATTGTGTGCGTATTATTAAGTCATTCCATTAGAAGAGAGGGCATACACTTAAATAGCTTTGGAGAGTCAACACTGCGGTTTTTTACTACCAACAATTCACTAAGAACAGATCTGTTGAGAAATGGGCCCATCAAGTGGGTGTGGGGCCGGATGCTGGAGGTGGAGGTTGAGGAGTTATCTAGTTGAAAGCAGTGGACAACTGCTCTCCAGGTTGCTTCAACTTTCGTAGCCTCTGATACAAAAGTCAAGATGCGAACACATTGGTCGTAATGCGAAGCATTACGTTTGATGCGAGGAGAGGAAGAGACCCTCACCCCGCCCCGGGCTGTCGCGCCGCGCTCACACCTCACCCGACGCCGCCGCGCGCCGCTCCCTCCCCCGCCCCCGTGTCGCGCAGCATTCGCGCCTCACCCGACGCCCGCTGCTCACTTTCTCTCGCCCTCCCCCGGGTCGGCAGCTTTCACACCTCACCTGCTGCCGCCCTTCCCCCTTCCCTTATAAGGCCGCCCGCCTGCCTCCCTCAGGCACTCGCCCTCCTGCCGCCGTCCAGCTCTCTCCTTTTTCCTGTCTGGCTTCATCCCCGCTGCTTCACCTCGGACCGCCGCCCCGCCTCAGGCTCCTACACTATGCCCGGACACGGAAAGGGAAGAGGCCGCAAGAGCTCCCGGGCGACCGCCCAGGCCACGCCGGGACCCGCCTCAGGCTCGCCCGGGGACACCTCAACACCTCCGGCGCCGGCCTTCCCCTCGGCGACCTCAGGCGCCGACACAGCCCTCATCCTCGAGGCCCTGCAGCACCTCACTACGCGAATGGACGCCCTCGAGTCGGGGGGAGCCCGAGGAGCCCCGGAGCAACTGCAGGCGGTGTATACCACGCCGCCCGCCCCAGCACCTCGGGCGCGGGCCGCCGCCGGGGCCCGGCCCCCGCCGCCGCCTCAAGCGACTCTGCCTGGGGCAGCCCACCCCCACTATCAACAGTACGACCGCCTCGCCACCCGAGGCGCCCCCGCGCCCCCCCCGGCCTACCTCCAGGACGTCGCCGAGGACCACACCCCAGCATCCGCGGCCGACGCCGTCCACGAGATCCTCGCTTCCGCCGAGGCACACCACACCGCCAGGCGCCCAGGCATCCCCTCGGGCTAAATCTTCCCCTCTGACCTTGTCGAGAGGGGTCCCGAGCGGAAGCCCGTGAGGAGGGGGGAGGCAACCAGGGACGAATACAACCTCATCCTCCTCACCCTCTCCACCCATCCAGCCTTCCCCGCGCACTCCATCCAGGGCCTACACCACCACCACCTCACCATGATGAGGGACATCCTGGTGCATCCGTGGCCTACCGTCCGCCGCTACTCCGAGGCCATCTTCACCTGGATAGCGGACGGCAGACTTCCGCACGGATGGCATGACCGGTGGCCCTCAACACCCTGAGGATGGACTCCCTCACCACCACCGCCGCCCCGGAAACACCAGCTCCCCGAGGCGAGGATTGGGCCCGAGGCGCATACCTGCCCCGGCCCCAAGTCGACACCCGCACCGCCTACGACAGGCAGACTCACGGGGCCCCCTGCCCCGCCTGGAACCGCGAGCCCGCCTCGTGCGATCGGGCCCGCATCGGGGAGGCCCACGGCGAGGGGGGAGAGAGGCACCGGCACGTGTGCGCCTATTGCACCAACGTACGGCGCATACTAACCATGCACAGTGAGGCCAGATGCCTCACCAAGCAAGCCCGTGAGCGCCAGACCCCGGCCACCTCGGCGGATTTTTGATCCGCCGGCCCCCCCCCCCGGCCGGTCCGGGGGGCCCTCCCCGGGGCCTCACCCACACCACTCCCGACAGCCCTGTGACCTCCACCGACAACCCCTCAGCGACCACCGATCGAAACGCCGCCCAGACCGAGCCGGGGATCATCACCTCGCACCTCACACCTCAGACTCAGCCCAGCCCCACGAGGGACCCTCCCCAGACGGCCTAGCCGCCGACCCTCACGACACCGCCTTCATCAAGCCGCCCGACCCGACCCCGACCGCCACCCCACCCAGCCCTGAGGACTTCGCTGCCCCCCTGCTCGACCCTCGCCGGACCTCCTCACCGGATCCCTCCAGGGAGCGGGCCTCTTCCTTCTTTGGCCGCCTGCTCCCTGTCGACGAAGGCCCCGGACACTCCCCGCACACAGAGGGAACCTGACCCCTGAGGCGGTGCACCCTCTCTGCCACTCCCCCCTCGCCCCCTCGGGCGCGCCTCGAGCCCTCTCCGCCCTTTTTTGGTGGAGGGCTCCTCGGCACCCCCTCTCTGAACTTATACAAACATTAACTCTGCCTCATCATTCCTATCTCCTTGTACTTTCCTATTTGCTCCTTATGAGCCCTCATCGCTTTGCTCCTCATGAGCCTTTTATTCTCGCTCCTCATGAGCCCCTTCATTGCATTGCTCCTGACCCTGTATATTTCTCTGTCTCTGTATGCTCTGTTGTTGAGGCGTTAATAAACGCCTTTCTTTCCACCCCCGCCTTGCCTCTCTTCCTTTTCGCGCATCGGTCGTAATGCGAAGCATTACGTTTGATGCGAGGAGAGGAAGAGACCCTCCCCCCGCCCCGGGCTGTCGCGCCGCGCTCACACCTCACCCGACGCCGCCGCGCGCCGCTCCCTCCCCCGCCCCCGTGTCGCGCAGCATTCGCGCCTCACCCGACGCCCGCTGCTCACTTTCTCTCGCCCTCCCCCGGGCCGGCAGCTTTCACACCTCACCTGCTGCCGCCCTTCCCCCTTCCCTTATAAGGCCGCCCGCCGGCCTCCCTCAGGCACTCGCCCTCCTGCCGCCGTCCAGCTCTCTCCTTTTTTCCTCCACCCACCCACCCATCTCTCCCTTTCTACTTTCTCTTTCAGTGGAGGGCTCCTCGGCACCCCCTCTCTGAACTTATACAAACATTAACTCTGCCTCATCATTCCTATCTCCTTGTACTTTCCTATTTGCTCCTTATGAGCCCTCATCGCTTTGCTCCTCATGAGCCTTTTATTCTCGCTCCTCATGAGCCCCTTCATTGCATTGCTCCTGACCCTGTATATTTCTCTGTCTCTGTATGCTCTGTTGTTGAGGCGTTAATAAACGCCTTTCTTTCCACCCCCGCCTTGCCTCTCTTCCTTTTCGCGCATCACATGAACATAGCAATAACATGAACATACTAGTTATACCTTTAATGCATGTCTACACATTACATAGCAATAACATGAACATACTAGTTATACCTTTAATGCATGTCTACACATTACATAGCAATAACATGAACATACTAGTTATACCTTTAATGCATGTCTACACATTACATAGCAATAACATGAACATACTAGTTATACCTTTAATGCATGTCTACACATTACATAGCAATAACATGAACATACTAGTTATACCTTTAATGCATGTCTACACATTACATAGCAATAACATGAACATACTAGTTATACCTTTAATGCATGTCTACACATTACATAGCAATAACATGAACATACTAGTTATACCTTTAATGCATGTCTACACATTACATAGCAATAACATGAACATACTAGTTATACCTTTAATGCATGTCCACACATTACATAGCAATAACATGAACATACTAGTTATACCTTTAATGCATGTCTACACATTACATAGCAATAACATGAACATACTAGTTATACCTTTAATGCATGTCTACACATTACATAGCAATAACATGAACATACTAGTTATACCTTTAATGCATGTCTACATACCTGCAGCTGGCTTTGTTAAGCGGACATTGTTATCCTCTGTGATAGTAAAATGTCCAGATGTCCACCTGACGTCATCCATCCAGATAGTACACAATTAAGTCAGTGCCAAGGTGGCGGGAGCCGCTTTCATCAAAATCCTATTTCAAACTGACATGACAGGGACAGACGCCTTTCAACATGAGGCATACGCCCACCTCCTCCTGTAGTTCAGACAATATCGTGCAAGATCATGCAGTTAAAGTAAAATACAAATTCCCGCCCCCCCCCCCCAAATAAAAAAAACCCGGAAAAAACCCAACTTTAGTTGAAGAGACATTTTGTCATTTTATCAAATCTGGATAATTATTTCGGATTTTAGATGTTGGTGCTTTATCGAACTATGTAGCTTTGCCCACAGTGGTCAGAGGAGAACCATTAGTTCCGTATCCATAAACATTCATCGATTCATCCATAAACATTCATCGATTCGATTTGTTTTCATCTTAGCGGTATCAGCCAGTTAACGTCTTAGTGAAGCGCAAATCCTTGCACTGTTTGTATATTGAAGACAACCACCATTGAAAACAAAGGTCAGCAAACTCTCACTAGGGGGCCAATCGAAACGCATGCACTGCACAAGTGTGGAGGGTGGACACAATGGCCAGCCGGTGGCTATTAAATTTGTGGTATTCTTTGTCAGTAGTGTGATCTCTCCAGGTAGTCACATATCTAAGAGGGTTCCTGGTTGCCCAGAAACCCCCCACCTTATTTTTTTTTAAAGAATGCAATTTTTCATTTTTTGTTTTATTTTGTTTAACTGAGTAGTAGATTGTAACAAAAACGAAACTGGGTACCATGTGACCCCGCCCCTTCCCCACATATTACTTTACGTCCTTCCTGTGGAAAATATATAGTAGTTGAATTCCTTTTTGGTTTGTTGGGTAGAGTTTGAAAAACAACAATTTTAACCATTTGAGTAAAGATAAATGTGAACAGTGTACTGGACATTTTTGCTCAAAGAAACATCCGCAGAATGCAGCTAGCCAATGTGTTCCTCGACAAGTAAATGAACAAGTGGTCACATGTTGCATTGTGAAGTTTACAAACAGATTATCAGTACTACTAAAGTGCAATACAGTGAAGCCCCGTCATAACGTGCCCCGATTTACCGCGAATTTGGATCTAACACGATTCATTGGACCAAGAATTCTTTAATTCAAAGGTAGTTCAGTAAACTGAACCCTGATTTACCATGAGCCAGCTGTTTCCGTGATGACGTTATATATGGACCCAAACGATCGCATTATAATGAGTTTTCACTGTATGTTGTTTTGAAATAAAGTTTAAAAAATGAAAGGACTCTTACAAATGATATTTCAAATACTTTGCTTGAGAACTCCAAACTGAAGAATTTAGAATTGTGCCTTCTTATTGTGTTCAAGATTAATCTCAAGTATGAGATATGTATTTAATGTATATGTTACTAGTATAAGCATAACAAAATTGTCCCTTGTGTATATAATAATTATGTTCTTTTTTTTCTATAAAAAATAAAATTAGTGAAATATGTATAAAACATTATCAATAAGCAATAAAATCACAAATTGGGGGGGGGGAGGGGGGTGCCAGCCTCTGAACCCTCCTAGGTTTGTAATCACTGGGGTGCTCACAGGGTCGCACCAATATGACTTTGATGACAACTTCATTCAGGGACGCCATTTATCTCAACCCTGGCTACGCCCCTGCCAGGTGCAGCATCCCCTCTGGTCTTCTGTCTGTGCCAGGGGTAAGAAACTAACAAACGCACACTACAGGAGGCGGTTGGTCACAGGCAGGCGGGATACAAGCAGTCACGTGACAATAGCAAAGAGACTCCCCTCTGGCACAAGCAGCGTTCCTTGTGGCCAAACGAGGGAAGATCTCTCGCTCTCTCTGTCTTTATGTTTGTTTGTTTGTTTTTTTTGGTGTTTTTTTTTGTATTGAGGCTGTATTTATACTCTCCATAGCATATAAGCTTGGGTATTCAGTCTTGTTTTCAATGCTGGCCAGCTGTAGTGTTGGTGTTATCTTATCACACAGTAGCTGCTGATAAGGTATTTGATTGCCTGCATTTCAGTAGCAGATAGATAGTTGGTTGGTCTGGTTAGTAGCCTATGTTAATTTTTTTTGATTTTCTTGGCATATATGTGTTTTATTTGTTCTACTCTTACTACTAGACTAGCCTACTCCTATTTACATATCATAGGCTTGTATGTAGCTGTGTGGTGTGCTATTTGGCTACTTTTGGCATGGTTACCTTCCATTGGGCGTCCCGCTGGTGGGCCGTGACATATCACATGCCCCTTTGCAGTGCAGCTTAGTGGGGGTTTCCTAGCCTTATTTTGTGCAGATATTTGTTGTATGTTTTTAGGTCAGGAATTTGTCGTTCCTTTACTGTTTGGGCACACCTTGGCAGCCATTTCCAGCATGCTTCTCTTGTGAGCTTTTATTTGGCTTCTGGTCTGCTTTAGTAGTGGCACATTATTTGCTCTAGTAGCCCTTTGTGGTTTTGTTAGGAGTTTATTGTTTTGACTATAGCTGTATGCTAATGTTTTCAGATTAATTATTCTCCTATTTTCTAGCAATTTTACTTTGGTTCTTTTGTGTATGTCATAGGTGGGGTGCAGTTTGTCTACTCTGAGGCAGATTTTCAGGGCTCTGTTCTGTAGTGTTTGCAGTTTTTTTAGAAGTTCTTTTTTCGCACCCATGTAGTTTACATCTCCATAGTCAAAATAGGGGAGCACCATGCCCTTGAAGATTTTTATTGACATTTCTTGTGTCATGTAGTCTCTTAGCTTTGCAAATAGCCACAGTTTGTGGTTTACCTTTTGGACAATTTTGTTTATACATAGGTTGTAGTTTAGTTGGCTGTCCAACTCAAGACCTAGGTATTTGTAATGGTCTACATTTTCTAGTGTTTGGTTTCCTAGCTTACAGTGTAGTTTTCTTTCTGGCATTTGTTTATGCAAGAAGAGAACTGTTTTTGACTTGCTTGCGTTCATGGTTATTTTGTTGGACTCACACCACTCCTCCAGTTTTAGTAGGAGCTTGTTTAGTTTAGTTATTACTTCCTCTTCTGTGGTGCCATTTGCATATATGACTGTGTCATCCACATATAGCTGGAGGCATTTGGTTTGCAACCATTTTTCAAGATCGTTTATGTAGATTATAAAGAGCAGTGGCCCTAACCCTGACCCTTGGGATACATCACATGTGACAGGTTGGTTGTCTGATAGTGTATTGTTTATTTTTGTTTTCTGTTGCCTGTTGTTCAGGTAGCATTTTATCCAGTCCATAGTGTTGGATTTTATGCCCATGGATTCTAGTTTTTCCAGTAGTATGTTATGGTCTACTGTATCGAATGCTTTGCTGAAGTCAATGAAGGCTGCTCCAACTAATTGTTTTTGGTTCATTGATGCCAGTATGTCATTTGTTAGGTTAGCTATTGTTTTAGATGTGGAGTGCAGTTTCCTGAAACCCCCTTGTCTTTCATTTAGTATATCAGTTTTTTCCAGGTGTTCATTTATGTGTCTATGTAACACTTTTTCAATTAGCGTGCCTGGGGTTTGAAGAATTGATATTGGCCTGTAGTTTCCCATGTTTTGTTTGTCTTTTGTGAATAGGGGTAATGGGTGATATTTTCCAGGCTGAGATAAAACGCTGTGTTCAAAGGAGATGTTGAATAGGTCTATAGCGGCCAGGATGGCTTGGAGTGCCTCTTTCAGTATTTTGGTTGGGATTTCATCTATTCCACTTGGTTTATTTGTGTCTATGTCATTTATTAATTTTGTTTACTTCTATTATATCTGTTTTGCAGGTGGGGATTTCATTCTGCACAGTTCCTAATCTATTTTCCCACCTTTTTTTGAATTTTTCTGACAGCTTTTGTCCTATTGTGGCAAAGTGTGTGTTCAGTTTGTTTGCTGCATCTTTGTCTGTGAGCATTTTCCCTTTGTTATCTTGGAAGTTTGTGTACTCTTCTTTGTTATTTTTGGGGAATATTAGGTTTACATTTTTCCATAATCTGTTTGTATTGCTTCTTTGTCCTGCTTTATTATGTATTTCTTTTTTGCTGTTCTCACAGCTTTGAGAGAGTTGTTTCTGGCGAAATGGTAGGCCAGTTTGTCTTCTATAGTTTCTGTGAGCTTTGCTTTATTACCCAGTTTACTTTTGGCTATGATGAGCGTTAGCAGGTCATTGTCTACCCAGGGGTCCTGTTTTTTTTGTATTTTTATTTTCTTAATGGGACACATCTCATCAGCTGATTTTCTTATTTCTGTGATGATGTTGCCCCAATAGATATTAACATCATCTCTGTTTTGTGTGATGTTGTTCATGTTTTGGAGCAGATGATTTTTTAATGCATCTTCTGAGTAGTTTTTTAGGGACCTGCCGATCTTGTATTCATAGTGATTTGTGCTTTTTAGTTTATTCCTTATTACATATAATAGCTCATGATCACTTATTCCCCAGCTTCTGGTGCCCCATTTAGTGGCGTGGTTTGAGTTGTTTAGTATTAGGTCAATTGTTGTGCTATTTTTACTTAGCCTTGTTTTTTCAGTGATGAGCTGTTGTAGGCCTAAGATTTTGATTGTGGTTTGCAGCATTAGTTTATTTTATCATTGCTGTTGTAATTTATATTAAAGTCTCCTAGTATGAAGATTTCTGCCTTTGTCAGTTTTTTAATGGTGTTTATGCTCTTCTCTAGGGCTTCAATGAAGAGTTCAATTTCCCCTGATGGAGGTCTGTAGAGGCTTGCTATGGCTATATTTGCTTGCTTTTCATTTTTTATTAGGCACCATAGTAGTTATATGTGTTCATTTGATAAGTTAGCTGTTATTAGTGCTTCAGTATCTAGAATGTTGGTGTCTTTGCAGTAAAGGGCAACACCTCCACCCTTTCTTGTTTGTTTTAGAGTTTTACGTTTTGACAACAGATAAGGTCATATCAGAGCGGGCACCAACTTATGATATGCCACACACATGGCGACTTTATAGTGCTGCCCCACTGGGAGACCAGGCTGCCGACACGATGACCCGGATTCCCACTGACATTATTCTGATACTGAGTAAACCAGTCATTGCTCTATCCTAGTAATGCCGAGTGCCAGGCTAGATAGCAATTACTTTTTTTAAGTCATTGGTTTGACTCAACCGGATATTGAACCTTCCACACAGGAAGCCTAAACTCTACCGATTCGACCACCGCATCCGGTCCTCTCTATCTTTAGGCCGGCAATAAGATTTTATTTAGCGTGCTTTGCGTTGTTGTGGGAAAGGGTCACTTTTGTTGTTGGTTGCATTCTTCTGCGAAGCAGTGGGAAATTCCAATCGCTGGCAGGTATTTCGAGTTCTCCTGGTCCGCCAAGAATGACTGAAGCTGTGATAAAGCACACTGGGTCGCAGCTTCAGCTTACCCGGTGGGCTGTGTGGGGAGGTGGTGAATACACATACACGAAGTGGTATTTTATCTAACGTTATCTAATGCTAAGTTATTTGACTTAGGTGACGGAGCGCCTCCGTCTGCCAGTTCGACTTGTGGCCGCTGAGTTTGTGGAATGTCTCCGCACATCTGGCCCTTGTCTTTGTACCATGAAGAATTGCATCCAGTGAAGCCATGTTCACACCAGTAATGCTAGGTACACACATACCGTTTATGACGCGATTCGTGCATAGGATCTCGTTAGTCGTTAGGTGGGTGTGGACCCCTAGCACACCAGACGTCCGCGATTTGCGATTACAACTCAGTTTTAGGGCTTAAAACTGAAATCGCAAGCAATTGGAAAAACGAATCGGGACGATTGCAAATCGGGAGGTGCGTGCGGTTAGTTGTATCTTAAACGGCATATGCGTGCTAGCCGCCGACCGGTCGCTTTTGAGTTTTAGCGAACAACCAATCGCCGGGCCGGAAAATGCTCATGTGACATTGTCCATACACAACTGATAAAAATGGCAGACTGGACGAGCGAGACAGAGATTGCGATGGTGGAAATACAGTAAAATATAGTCTAATAAAGTTAGGTCAAGTAAATCGCGACTGAGAGGCTACAGGCGCAAGGAAATTGCGCATGAGAGTAAAATATAGTCTGATAAAGTTAGGTCAAGTAAATCGCGACTGAGAGGCTACAGGCGCAAGGAAATTGCGCATGAGAGTAAAATATAGTCTGATAACAGAATAATGCCAGACGGCGCTCAGGTCCGCGCAAAACCCGACCCGCGGCAGGCGCAAGGAAACTGCTAGATGGCGCTGATGGCGACATAGTTCCCGCAAAACCCACCTGCTGCGTGCACCGCAGTCGTGAATCGGCACAAGGAAAGTGCTAGATGGCGCTGATGGTGACGTAGTTCGTGCAAAACCCACCAGGTGCATGGCTCGCAGTCGCGAAAACGGACGGTATATGTGTGCGCGCCAGTCGGTATATGTGCGCATCCCTTATCTTCAGTTTTAATCGCGATCAGGTCGCGTCGGGCGCAAAGTTTTAGTGCGCGAGTCGTAAATGGTAGGTCTGTACCTAGCATTAGTTCATGCATAACTGGGAGAAGAGCGGCAGCCATCTTGTTTGTTTGTTGTGGTTTTATGTCCTAGCAACATCTAAGGTCATATCAGGACAGGTACCGACTTGTGACAGTGCTCCCTCATGGCGACTTTTGTAGTGCTGCCCGATTGGGACACCAGGCCACCAGCACCATGACCTGATATCCCACTTAGTCACATTATCCTGACACTGAGCCAACCAGTCCTTGGCCTATCCTAATAATGCCAAGCGTCTGGCTAGGAAGCGACAGGTATACATTTTTAAGTTGTTGGTTTGACTCGACCAGGATTCAAAGGGTCTATCTTCGTATATAATGATAGGTTCAAGGACTATCGGCCACTGGAGAAAAATTGGTTACAAAGTCATCCGTGCTGCCCAACGAATCTCGCAGTTAACGGATTGATGATGGGGATAGTGGTGGTGATGGTGGTGGTAATGGTGATGGTGATGATGATGACGACGACCATGATGGTGGTGCTGGTGCTGCTGCTGCTACTGATGATAATGATGATGATATATTATGATGAAAAATATTTGCTAGGACAAAAAGCTGTTAATTTATTTGTTACCTGCATAGTCACAACGTTTTAATGTTAACAAAAACGCACACACTATTCTGAAATGGAATGGCCTGATATGTGTCAAATGGGCGAAAAAGAGTCGATACAGGACAGGTGTCCTCAGGAACGACAACAAATGTTTTATTATTTTGCATGACACAGAGACCACGTATGTTATTCACATTAAAAGATTTGTCGGCGTAAGGCCATAAAGTGCACAAGTTGGAATTAAAACAGTGTCGTCTCGCTGAATGAAGGAGACTAATTTCATTTTGTCCGTGATTAATCAATGAATGTGACTCCAACAAATAGCTGTCAATGACACTATTGTGCGTAATACATCAGAATTACAGTTCATTAGTGGGAGAAGATGCTGTAACAGCCACCACCACCCACCCTCTGCACTCTTGGCTTACGAGCATATGCTGGCCAATCAACATGCTCCACCGAGGTGCCACCTATCGTCACCTGCCCAAATGTTGCACTCGATACCAGCACTCGTCCTCTGGCAGCTGTGTGGGCAACACATACTTTAACCACCCACCCACTATTTACCTGCTTATTTACCACAAACCTCCTTTACATTGACCTTTGTCACCTTGCACCTCACATTCATAGAACTTTCTGGCTTTCCTTCGTTGCCTGGAAATAGACTTTCACCCCCACTTCGGCCTCCACCTCGTTCCTTTTTATTGGAGCATCATCTGGAACAGGAACAACAAACACAAACTTCAGTGCACAGATGTCACGGAACTATTCCACAACACAACAGCACGGCAGTGACACCCAAGCCACTACGCCGGACCATGAGTGCTGCACTGTTGTTATTCTTACCTGACTGCAGCATACCTAGCCGTCTATGCCCAGCATGCACAAAGCACTCCATGAAGACCAAACAGAACATTTAGTACGACGGTGCCAATTGGCGTAAAAACCATAGTTATCGGCAAACGCAGATCTTAGACACAACTACTGAACCGACCGTGCCGACTTTCTGATTTAGAACTACAGAGCGGATGATATGTAACAGTAACAGCCACAGTTGTGTGTCTATGTTGTTGTTGCTGGGTTTTCTTAACATTTTGGTGGGAAACGACGATTTGTTAGTGGAATGCTTCCGACCAGCAGCCGACTTTGATATTCCGTTAGCGCGTTGGCGCTGGTTGACGGACCGGGAACCAGTGGGGGCTGCCATCAATACTTGATGAGCCCTGAAGCAGTGAGTGGTGAACAGACTAATTGATTGATTTTATATGTTATGGGTATTGATTTCTGGATCGGTCCGGGTGGTGTGGTTATATCGGTGGGCATGATGGCTGAGTTTCGGCAGAGAAGAAAATAGAGGCGAGTGTATATATATATATATATATATATATATATATATATATATATATATATATATATATAAGTGTATACCGTATATGTCCCAATAGAAGCACGCTACCCAATAGACGTGCACACCCCATTTCAAGATTGAAAGCGCGTACAAATTTACGATCACAATCCCACTTCATTTCAGAGGCATGACAAAAACAAATCAAAATTTACGATCATATTCAGACTGAATGCACATAAAATAAGACAATCCTACTTTGTTTCAGAGGCAGGACAAAAACAAATCCATGAAATTCTTTTAACTTTGAATAGACGCGCATCCATGTGTCTGCACTCGCACAGTGTGCATCTATTGGGACATATAATGGTCACTTCTCACAAAACTGCAACAAACGTGTTTTAATAACATAGGTTCGTTAATAATGTAGGTAGAAGGCTGGAATGAGCTTGTCTGCATTCGTCTGTCATAGGGCTTTCTGGGGATACCAGTTTTGTATGTGTACGATGTGATCTCATAAAACGGTGGCCCATAAATGGTCATATTTCCATGTTTTTTTGACAATTTCTAGGCCTAAAGTAGGTTTAAATGTCTCCTTTTTAGATAAGCCTATATGTAGGGCATTCATAAACAATTTTCTTACCATTGACTATGTCTCTGCCATTATTAACCCTCAAATTTAAGAGTTCAAGTCGAATGGCTGGATAATAATCAGCATCTTTGTGTTGGGGAAGTTTTAGCACAAGCGTCCGTCTGCAATGGTTTATAGTGGATTTTTGGTACAACCTATCAATAAATAACACTACCTGCACACATAACTTCATTGACATGGTTGGCGCATTCCATATTGAGTGATAAAAATCAGATATTTTAATTAGCATCCATATAGTCATCCAAAACCTAATTTGGTGCAGATATGACCCTAACCGTCCGTCTTACGCTCACATATGTGCTGTGGCGTGGATTTTAATGATTAGTGAATGATTTTCACTAATGGCTAACTATCACGAGGTACTCTTCATATCTGCCCAAAGTGTAGATGATTATTCCAATTTTTCTGGATTTGGTAACGTTTTCAAATTTCCACTAACCGTCCGTCTACATGACCGTCCGTCGCCATAAAAACCCTGGCGCCTTTCGTGGCGTTATTTGCCCTCTGGTGTCAACTACACGTACCACAGGCTTCCAGATACACAAAGAAAACACATCGATTGAAATCAGCGACAAGAATCTTCCAAAGTAAGTGTTTTTGAGTAATCATGCCATTTTAACTGAACGTAGACACTATTATAAGTTCCTATAGATCCTGTCAAATCACTCTACTCGACTTGTTTATGTCTAATAGTGCTAATTTTTTATCGCAACATATCGCGTGACCGATTTGCCGGCGTACTGAGCGATATTAAGTGAATCTAACCGCTAGTGTCAGTTCAGTTAGCTTTTAACTATGGGAGACGGACGGTTCTGATTTTGGAGCGGGAGACGGACGGTTAGACCAAATAGTCACGGTTTGAGTTCAGTGGTCTGTAGCGAAATCTATTTAACTTAGAAATTAACTGACTTCAGCTGTGTAAGGAGGACATGTTGAGGTATGAAAGTAGCATGTAGCAGTTACTTAGCTGTTGGGATAAAAGCAGTGGCTCTATTCTGGAGAAAACATTTTTTATTATAAAAATATCTTTCCTTATGGCATTCTGTGATAAAAAATATTTTAGCACGTAATAACAATTTATTCCAATGGTTGTTTGATGGTAAACATGTATTGGGCAAAAATACATAGATATCAATCCCATATTAGGTCGTATTCGGGTACAAACTAACTGGGAGACGGACGGTTCTGATTTTGGAGCGGGAGACGGACGGTTAGACCAAATAGTCACGGTTTGAGTTCAGTGGTCTGTAGGGAAATCTATTTAACTTAGAAATGAACTGACTTCAGCTGTGTACGGAGGACCATGTTGAGGTCTGAAAGTAAGCATTAGCATACTTAGCTGTTGGGATAAAAACATTGGCTCTATATTGTGGAAAAAACATTTGTTATCTAAAAATATCTTTCCTAATGTCACTCTTTGCTAAAAATTATTTTAAGATTATATAACAGTTTATTCCTAACGGTTGTTTGATGTAAACATGTAATGGGCCCAATAATACATAGATATCAATCCATATTCGGTCGTATTCTGGGTACTAAACTAGCTGGGAGACGGACGGTTCTGATTTTTGAGTGGGAGACGGACGTTCTGATTTTGGAGCGGGAGACGGACGTTAACCAAATATTTACGTTTGAGGTTCAGTGTCTGTAGAGAAAATCATTTAACTTAGAAATCGAACTGACTCAACTGTGTAAGGAGGGACATGTTGAGGTATGAAAGTAGCATGTAGCAGTTACTTAGCTGTTGGGATAAAAGCAGTGGCTCTATTCTGGAGAAAACATTTTTTATTATAAAAATATCTTTCCTTATGGCATTCTGTGATAAAAAATATTTTAGCACGTAATAACAATTTATTCCAATGGTTGTTTGATGGTAAACATGTATTGGGCAAAAATACATAGATATCTATCCCATATTAGGTCGTATTCGGGTACAAACTAACTGGGAGACGGACGGTTCTGATTTTGGAGCGGGAGACGGACGGTTAGACCAAATAGTCACGGTTTGAGTTCAGTGGTCTGTACGGAAATCTATTTAACTTAGAAATGAACTGACTTCAGTTGTGTAAGGAGGACATGTTGAGGTATGAAAGTAGCATGTAGCAGTTACTTAGCTGTTGGGATAAAAGCAGTGGCTCTCTTCTGGAGAAAACATTTTTTATTATAAAAATATCTTTCCTTATGGCATTCTGTGATAAAAAATATTTTAGCACGTAATAACAATTTATTCCAATGGTTGTTTGATGGTAAACATGTATTGGGCAAAAATACATAGATATCAATCCCATATTAGGTCGTATTCGGGTACAAACTAACTGGGAGACGGACGGTTCTGATTTTGGAGCGGGAGACGGACGGTTAGACCAAATAGTTACGGTTTGAGTTCAGTGGTCTGTACGGAAATCTATTTAACTTAGAAATGAACTGACTTCAGCTGTGTAAAGAGGACATGTTGAGGTATGGGACTGTTCTGATTTTGGAGCGGGAGACGGACGGTTAGACCAAATAGCTTTTAACTATGGGAGACGGACGGTTCTGATTTTGGAGTGGGAGACGGACGGTTCTGATTTTGGACTTCTATCAATCTATATCACTAACTTACAATGGTTTTTTTCTTCTTTTAGTATGGTGCAGCCAAAGCGCGTGAAGACAGCAGCTCAGAAGGCAGCTGATGTTGAAAGGTCAAGGCAACGCCGCCTGCGGCTGAAAGATGACGCAGACTACAAGGCCAGCGAGTGTGCCCGAGCTTCCGTAAGTATTATTAATTTAAGCTAAGTTTGTTAGTAATTTTCACCTATAGTAATTTTCATCTATAGATAATTCAAATGCAGATATAGTTAATGGGAGTAAATTATGTAATTCAACACATTTAATGGGATATGCTTTATTAAAGGTCATCCAACAGAAGAGATACACATGTGGTTTACTGTAATGCCTATATAAATACTATATATTTTGTTTTACAGAGAAACCGGGCTGTTCCGGCCAACTTCCCCCCTGAGAAGCTGAAGGCCTATCATGAAAGGAAGGCCCGCAACAGTCGCGAGTGCCGGAAGAGGAAGCTGGCCGAGGGACCAGAAGAGACGGTGAGTAAAATATTGCTATAGTGCAATGGCTAAATTTAGTTTTCTTTATATAGTGCCAGGGCTGTGTCTTTTTTCCCGTTATTGTCTGGATTCTTATGTAACCTCCCATTTGGCTCCCTGAGTGTTGTGCTAATATAGGACAGACTTCTGCTTTCAGAATGATGCGGGGAGGCAGTCAGGCCGGTTGGCGGGCAAGCCTGTCCTGGAGGTGGCCTTGCCGAAACGGACCAGGAGGGCACCTGAACAGGCAACACCTGTTGTGTCAAGGTAAATGTGATATTCACATAACACCCTTGATTTAATAATTACATTTTACAGGTACTACCTATTCACATAATACCCTTGATTTATTAATTCATTACCTTGCATCGAATAAAGTAACAATGATAGACTCCCAATCTTTAAAGGTATTTTACCACCATTAAAGATATCAGCATGTCACTTTTATTTAGGATAAACAATTATAATGTGCAGTATTTTACTTGCCCGTAGCCACTTGCATGTCTACTTGTATGTTCCCTGCATCTGTATAGTTTACCTGCATGTTACCCACGTGTTATCCCCAGTAGCCCACTCACTATTTACAGAACCGAGGCCAAGAGGAAACCGAGGCAGAAGACCACACCTCGAGGGCGGCACATCCTTGTCAAAGGAAAGCGTGTCTATATGACACGGAAACAGTTTGATAGGCTGTAGTTTTTTAGTGGTTTTTTTAATTTAGTCTCCTCATATAACCCATATTTAGTAATCTATTTAATGAACATTACATTATTTTCTAGATCTATTTCATATAACCCCTATTTACTAATCAATGCAATTTGAACATGTCATGTAACCCATATTTAGTAATCTGTTTAATGAACATTACATTATTGTCTAGATCTATTTCATATAACCCCTATTTACTAATCAATGCAATTTGAACATGTCCATCTAATTGAAACATTCCTTTAGTTTTTATAGACATATTTTAATGAACATTGGATTAACCAACCCCGTATTATAATCAACAGCAAATTGAACATTCCATTAGTTTATAGAACTATTTAATGAACATTGGATGTAACCCCTATTTATTAATCAACGCAACTTGAACATTCCATTAGTTTATAAATCTATTTAATGAACATTGGATGTAACCCCTATTTATTACTCAATGCAATTTGAACATGTCATGTAACCCATATTTATTATTCAATGCAACTTGAACATTCCATTAGTTTATAGATCTATTTAATGAACATTGGATGTAACCCCTATTTATTACTCAATGTAATTTGAACATGTCATGTAACCCATATTTATTAATCAACGCAACTTGAACATTCCATTAGTTTATAGATCTATTCAATGAACATTGGATGTAACCCCTATTTATTACTCAATGCAATTTGAACATGTCATGTAACCCATATTTATTAATCAACGCAACTTGAACATTCCATTAGTTTATAGAATCTATTTAATGAACATTGGATGTAACCCCTATTATACTCACGCAATATGAACATGTCATGTAACCCATAATTATTATATCAATGCAACTTGAACATTCCATTAGTTTACTAGATCTATTTAATGAACTTTGGATGTAACCCCTATTGCCTATTTATTACTCAAAATGGCAATCTGGAACATGTCATGTAATCTAATTGAACATTCCAACGCAACTTGAACATTCCATTAGTTTGTAGATCTATTTAATGAACATTGGATGTAACCCCTATTTATTACTCAACGCAATTTGAACATGTCATGTAACCCATATTTATTATTCAATGCAACTTGAACATTCCATTAGTTTATAGATCTATTTACTGAACATTGGATGTAACCCCTATTTATTACTCAATGCAATTTGAACATGTCATGTAACCCGTATTTATTAATCAACGCAACTTGAACATTCCATTAGTTTATAGATCTATTTAATGAACATTGGATGTAACCCCTATTTATTACTCAATGCAATTTCAACATTCCATCGGTACAAAAATAAATCATGCTAACTATTTCTGTGCATCGTTGTCTTTATTTTAGTATGGTCGTTAGGATGCCCTTCAGCAAAATGTCCAAGGCCAGGAAATTAAAGAAGAGCCTGACAACAGCGATGCAAGAGGTTAAGCGCTTGCAAATGATGCTGAAGAAAACTGAGAGAGAGGATGGAATGGGCATACACCCGGTGGCATCTCCAGAGAAGGCAGCCATCGACATCCTCACTTCAGTGGATGTGACCCCACGGGTTGACCGGATAAAGGCTTTGCTCCCCCTCACTGAAACCGCATCCCAAGTTCGGAAGGCACCACCAAAGCTAAAGAAGGCCCTCTTTGGAGGGAAAAGTTCAACACGAGGGGTTACATCGGGAATATGTAAGGCGATTGGACTGGCGAGGAACTATCTATTCAACCGACGCAAGCAGTCCACCATGAAGTCTTCCATTGCACGTTCAAAGATGACACTAGTGGTGGAATTCCTCAAACAGCCAGACAATAGCTATGAATTGCCCTCCAAGAAGGTGCAGGTCCGGGGAAGCGGCACTTTTGCCTTGACCGATACCCTGGACAACTTGTACCGGAAATTCCTTGCACATTTCCCTGAGATAAGGATATCTCGGGCTGTGTTCTGTCGGGCAAGGCCAAGAAATATCCGGCTTATCCGGTACACACAGAGGCACCAATGCCTCTGCCAAAAACATGCAAATGTTGCATTGATGGTAGAGGCTGTGAAGGTCCTCCCACAGTCTCCGGCGGTGCTTGTCGAAATGGAAGACAAGGCCATTCGTCATAAACTCCTTGGCCTGGGCAAGGAAGAGGTCAACTTCCGCACTTGGGCCACTCAACCAGTGCAACACAAGGGAAAGGAGTATGTCAAGGTGAAGTTGTCTGCTGTCACACAAGAACTCAACGAGTTCACAGACAACTTCATCAGGAACATGCCTGAGTTCCGTGACCACTGCAGGCGGGTTACAACCCAGTATGCAGAAGTCAGGCGGGTGAAGGAGATCATGATGGAGGGGAAGGAGGCATCAATCCAAATGGATTATGCAGAAAACTGGGCCTGCAAGTATGCGAACGAGATAACTTCCGCATACTTTGATAAGGCTCAAGTGAGCATCCATCCGATGGTTGTTCACACGAGGCAGGATGGGAAGCTGATGGCTAAGAGTTTTGTTGGTGTGACAAATGTCACCGCACACTCGGTGCCAACAACATTCGCCTTCATTAAGAGCGTGATGAGTGAGATAACAAAATGGCTTCCTTCACTCGAAATCCTACACTTCATCACAGACTCACCAACTTCCCAGTACCGCAATCGGTCCATTGCAGCTCTACTGGCAAACTTCCCCATCCTCTTTGGGGTCAAAGCCTCATGGACATGGCTAGAGGCAGGTCATGGGAAGGGGCCGTGCGATGGAGTCGGTGGCGGAATAAAGAAGAAAGCTGATAACCTGGTAAAGGCTGGCAAGTTGATCTCAAACAGTGCCCAGTTCTGTCACGAGATCAACGCTGCCAACACAGCAATGACCCTTCTGGAAGTTGGTGAGGCTGAGATACAGAAGTGTAGTGAGGAACTCAGCCAATGGAACGCAAAGGAGGTGCGTGGCATCATGGCTGCCCATGCCATGGTGCCTGGTCCCGATTGTGGTATCTTTATCCGCAGCACTTCATGTTTCAAGGAGTGCTGCTACACTAAAGGACAGTTTCACCCAACTTGCCAAGGATGGAAGAGAACTGGACTGTCTGTCATGGTGGAGGAGAGGGGAGAGGCAGTGGTGGAGGATAGGGGAGAGGTAGTGGTGGAGGAGAGGGGAGAGGCAGTGGTGGAGGAGACGAGAGAGGCAGTGGTGGAGGAAAGGGGAGAGGTAGTGGTGGAGGAAAGGGGAGAGGCAGTGGTGGAGGAGACGAGAGAGGCAGTGGTGGAGGAAAGGGGAGAAGTAGTGGTGGAGGAAACAGGAGAGGCAGTGGTGGAGGAGGTGAGAGAGGCAGTGGTGGGTGAAAGGGGAGAGGTAGAGCTAGATGTGGTGGAGAAACGAGTAGCTGAGGTAGGAAGTCATCTTGCTGTACCGTATGGGCATAGATGGTACCTAGCCAAAGTGCTCAAGATAAAGAAGAGCTCTTACTACATCAGCTACATGACACCATGCAGGGGCAGGTGGAAATGGGGCCAAACTGACCGCGGGAAGGTGGACAAAACTGATGTCCTCATGGTGGTGTCAAATCCCTTACCCATTGGGAAGCTTCTCGACATTCCGGTGGAGGAAACCATATTGGCTCAGAGGAAATATGAAGCCGTATAACTGGTTCCAACACTGTGTTTATTTATTTCTGTTTATTTTTTGTATACTTTACATGTTATTTGCATAACCGTCCGTCTCCACTATTTAAATAATACAATTTATATCTTTCACCATAACCGTCCATCTCCGGCCAGTTTTTGCCCCCATAGCTACAGTGTTGCAACAATATAGTAAAGTTAAGTGATTTGTTTGTGCCTATGGCATATTCTAATAGGTTCCAACACTGGGTTTATTTATTTTTAACTCGAATGTGTATTTTTTGTATACTTTACAGGTTATTTGCATAACCGTCCGTCTCCGCTATTTAAATAATAAAAATATCTGTACTATTACCATGGCACCTTCTGGAATATACCTATCTGATGTGGACACTGTGTTATAGGCATAAGGAATGTTAAAATATATGTACTATGACCATTGTACCTTCTGGAATATACCTACCTATCTAAAATTACTTTCACCATAACCATCCGTCTCCGGCCAGTTTTTGCCCCCATAGCTACAGTGTTGCAATAATATATTAAAGTTAAGTGATTTGTTTGTGCCTGTGGCATATTCTAATAGGTTCCAACACTGGGTTTATTTATTTTTAACTCGGATGTGTATTTTTGTATACTTTACAGGTTATTTGCATAACCGTCTGTCTCCGCTATTTAAATATTAAAAATATCTGTACTATGACCATGGTACCTTCTGGAATATACCTATCTGATGTGGACACTGTGCTATAGGCATAATGAATGTTAAAATATATGTACTATGACCATTGTACCTTCTGGAATATACCTATCTAAACCTATCTAAAATTACTTTCACCATAACCGTCCGTCTCCGGCCAGTTTTTGCCCCCATAGCTACAGTGCTGCAACAATATATTAAAGTTAAGTGATTTGTTTGTGCCTATGGCATGTTCTAATAGGTTCCAACACTGGGTTTATTTATTTTTAACTCGGATGTGTATTTTTTGTATTCTTTACAGGTTATTTGCATAACCGTCCGTCTCCGCTATTTAAATAATAAAAATATCTGTACTATGACCATGGTACCTCCTGGAATATACCCATCTGATGTGGACACTGTGTGTTATAGGCATAAGGAATGTTAAAACTAAATGTCTTTAGTCAGTGTCCTATTTACTATATATTACTATTTACTACATATTACTGGAAATATGAATGTCTATAACCGTCCGTCTGCAAGAATAAAATGGTTACCCCTAAAAAGTGCTTTATGCTAGGAGAATAAAGTTTTTTTTTCTGAAAAGCGCAAGATTATGGCATGTAATTGAACGTTTTTTCTAAGGAAAAGATGCTATTCCCTATTAATTGGAGCAACTAGTACATAGTTAAGTAGAAAAAACAGCATAGTTGGGGGTGGTACAGATAAGTTCAGTCCTTCACCATGAAATAAAAATGTAAAGGTAGGAAATATTTCTGACATATTTACATTGACAAATATGTTGTACATGTATATACATTAAGAAATCATAGGTTAACAGGTATTAAATAGGTATATCTAAGCGTTATGTACATGGAAATAAGTGCAGACGGACGGTTATAGTCAGTAAGGAACCTTATTTTTCAAATAGTCACAGAATGGTCAATTTTTAGAGTTAACTTGCCCAAATTCTGTCACTAATGTACCAATATGTAGTGAATAGAATCAGCTTAGAGCTGAAATGATATAAAGAATTCCTAGAATACCCCCTCAGAACTCTAAATGTTGCAGTTTTGTGAGAAGTGACCATATACGGTACACATATATACAAACCCGGCGCGGTGGCCGAATCAGTAGAGTGCGGGCCTCGCAGGCCGGAGATCGGAAGTTTGGTTCCCGGTCGAGTCAAATCAATGACTTATAAAAATTTATACTTGTCGCTTCCTAGCCTGGCACTCAGCATTAATGGGATAATGCAAGGACTGGTTACTGTGAAAGTACGACGTCTGAACACTTTGACTTCTGGATACTGAATGGTTTATTCACGGTCTAGGGCTCGCTTGACCGCCGGCTAAACTTTTCATGACGTCATCTCATTAGCATATTCCTGTGTCTCAAACTCTGCATCTCGTTAACATATATTAGCCACACACCTATACGTCTATTACGCATATATCACATACCCCCCTCAAAGTATTTCTGAAACATGAAATATTTCAAAATAACAATGCCAATAACAACATAGTAGTCAGACGAATGCACAACAACATATATGCATACTTAACTTAAACACAAGTCCTTGCAACGTCTGAGCGCTCAATGCACTTAAGTCCTCAATGTCCGGCTGTAAGCCTGACATCATAAATTGTCCATCAATATCATACAATATTCTCATAGCTGAAAACACAACTTAAACCTACATACATGCACATCCTATACGTGTACACACTCAAGCTACACTGCCCCACTACAGGTCTAACCTGCTCGCCGGCCTTATCAGCCGACCTGACCTACTTAGATTAGCCGCACTGTTTACATTCGGCACTGACGCTGACCCAGTTTGCGTCTGCCTGACTAGTTCAGGTCGCCCCCCCCCCCAGGCGCCCTAATAATCTGCACCCGGTTACGATATAACATATTACCTGACTCGTTCAAAATTTGATATTCTCTCCCAGAAACCCCAGTCCGTCCCAAAATAACCCCTTTTTTCCATTCCCCAGCATGATTTTTGTACTTTATCTTATCTCCGACTTTCAGATGTCTGTGCGGCTTACCACACTTCCGGTCATGAAACACTTTCTGACTTTGCTGCCGTTTGGCTGTCTGGCATCTGTTCGGATTTTGCGTTTCGGGCACCAACATTTCCTGTGCCATAGGCAATCTGCCCCTCAACCTCCTGCTCATGAGCAGCTGCGCCAGTGATGCATTTAGGACAGGCAACGGAGTATTACAATAATTTAGCAAAGCTAACTGAAAATCAGACCCAGTCTTCTCGCACTTCTTTAACATGTCCTTGACTGTCTGCACAAACCATTCTACCTGCCCATTGCTACGAGGATACTGTGGACTGGAATACACGGCCTTGAACCCATAGTGTATTGCAAACTCCCTATACTCATGGCTCTTAAACTGTGGACCATTGTCCGAAACGACCTGACTAGGAATACCGTGTCTTGCAAAATTATCCTTCAACGCGTCAATAACAGTGACGGACGACATATCGCCCAGCAGCGTCACCTCCGGATACTTTGTGTTATCAGGTAACTTTTATGATCTAATTCAAACAAATCAGCACCAACTTTTTCATACGGTTGACAGGCGATCGGGTGATTTATTAAGGGCTCGTTATGCAAATTTCCGGTTATTCTGGCAAGTGTCACACCGACTGACCTTATCTTCAATTTGCTTATTCATATTCGGCCAAAACATACAGTCACGCGCCAACTGTTTGGACTTTGTCACACCTAGGTGAGTCTCATATAACGCTTCTATCATTTCACCACGAAGACCCGGAGGAACCACCACCCGATTGCCGTTCATTACAAGATTGTTTTCTATCGTTAAGTTGTGTTTGTATGGGATGTACTGCCTCAGACATGGTGGTGTCTGTATTCGTGTAGTGTCCCCCCCATCTTCAATGTGTGATATCAACATGGACATGGATACATCCTTCTCATACTCATTGACAATCTTACTCAACAAACTCGATGACTGCAGGTCCACTGCGGCAACACAGAATGTGTCAATGAACAGGCTATCATGACCTACTTTGACGCCATGCGCCCTGGATAACGTGTCTGCAAAAAACATCAAAGAACCCTTCACATGACATAACTGAACATTGTAATTTTGCAATCGCATCCGCATTCTCTGCATTTTAGCCGAAAGTTTATGAATTGGCTTCTGCATTATTGCCACCAACGGCTTGTGGTCCGTTTGAATTTGAACTTCTTTGCCAAAGATATACTCATGAAACCTCTGGCATCCGAAACATATGGCGAACATCTCTTTTTCTATAGTGGCATAACCACACTGTGCTGAGTTAAGCGCACGAGAAGCGAGTGCGATCGGCGTGTCATCCTGCATCAACACAGACTGACAAGCATCTACCCGAATTACAATGGGTTTCTGAACATTGTAATATGCTAACACAGGAGCAGTTCTTAACTTCTCCTTCAACTTATCAAATGCGCCCTGCTGTTCGGTCTGCCAGTGCCATGCGACGTCCTTAGCGAGGAGCGTGCGTAGTGGTTTAGCTATCTCGGACATGTTGGGTATGAACTTGTGTACATACCCTCTCTTTGCATCTAAAACTGAAAAATACTTTGCATCTGCAGTTTTGGCAATAATTTCGGCAATCGTTTTGGTAGGAAAAGGCCCTCTCTTTATGGCCTTGTTCAACTTAGTTGGATCCAGACAAATCCTGATCTTGTTTGGTTTTTTTACGATAGTTATAGAATTAACCCACTCGGTAGGTTCATCCTGTTCAACTATGACACCTAACTCAACCATACGATCAAGTTCACTTCGTACCTTACTCTGAATGGCAAACGGAATCCGTCTAGGTGGATCAATGACAGGTTGAATAGATTTATCGACATGAATGATAGCATTTGCCTTGATCAAACCCAAACCCTGAAACACATCTTTGTATTCGCTTACCAGCTTCTCCGCCCGAGCGCTGGGACTGTCCGTCGGCTCGGAAATGTTCATCGGCACAGCACAGTGCACCTCATCCACATGCACCAGCAGGTTCAAAGTCACACAAGCCTGCTTGCCCAAAAAAGGCTGACAATCTGGTACCACTTGGAATTTGAGCACTCTGTCGTTGACGTCCAGCAGTGCCTCCCCGTCAGGAGTGATCCGGTGACCGGAGAACGTCACCAATGAACACCTGGTGTTCGTCAGCCGCCCCGGAGCAACTCTGTCGAAGACGTACCTCGACAGGACGTTCGGCTCTGAACCGGTGTCGAGCTTGAACTTGACAGGACAACCGTTCACCCAAACGATCACGTGCCACAGCTCAGCATACTGACCGGCACCACGGTCGACGGGTCTTGCTCAGCATTGTGAGGGTCGGGCTCTTCCATGGTCAGCTCGTTGACCCTGCCCAGCCTGCTCCTGCAGACCTTACCGAAGTGCCCGATCTTCTTACAGGCTATGCAAGCCTTCCCTTTCGCTGGGCAGACTCCCCGGTGTGATATTGATTAAGAACCAACTCTACTCAACGAAGTCTAGTTTCATAATGGTTTATTCGGCACGCGCAGCCCGTGCTGCCAGCCAGGTCTGGGTTTCGGTTTTGGGTAGCTCGGGTGGTTACATACATCACATCTCCCTTTTTATAATCGAATAACATGGTACCTGTGCGGATTTGGTTTATATTGCCAAGCATCCTTTAGCGTGCTGACACCTCAGCTGTGCCGTTCATCCCTTTACATTTACCGCACTCCACTGTGACGAACCCAACCTTCTGCATGCTTTAGGGTTTTGTCGTATGGGTAGTTCGTTCGCGTTTGTGGCTTACTGTGCCTTGCATGATGATCCCATCTCCCTTTCTTTTTTTTTTCTTTTTTTTTTTTATAATAGTAGCTATGTTAAATGCGTTGCATTCGAACTATCTAGTTTATACATACGTATGATTGAATTCCCCTGTTCGATCGTGCGTCATGTATTTACTACTAATCTATGATTATATGCGTTTTCATGCGACAATGTTATGCTATAATTTTATTTAATGCTAATACAAGTTTTGCTTGAACAGTTTGTAACACCTCCTTGTTCTTTGCACTTCGGCCCTCATGCGGGTACCGTTATCTTGAGTACGCTACATGCCTTAATTGTATGTGATACTCTTTAAGTCCTCTGTCCTTTATCCGTGTTTGTCAGTTGTATTAGTGTTCTGCCTTATCTATCGTTCTTTACTGATGACCGAATCTATCTACGGGTCTACTTGTTCGGCCATGTCTTGTTATATAGATTATTTGCCCATTGTTGTCGGCCTTCGGTTGATTCTGTTTTTCGTGTACGGGTTTTTCACTTTGGGCTTGCGTGTTTTCAGGGTTTTGTTTCATTGGGAGTATGTGCTTTCGGTTTACTTTAACACTTTGTTGTTTGTGTTTCTTATATCATATTCCCTACCGTTTTCATTGCTTGTTTTTGTTACTACACCCTTCTCCCATTTTCCTTTATGTGTAACGTATCTGACATGTTCACCTGTCTGTATTTGTCTGTGTTTTTTGCCTGCGTGTCGGTCAAAAGTTTTCTATTGTTTGCTCTGAATCTTTTCTATCTGCTCTTCTGTTATTTTTTGTACTTCCGGTTTTAATTGTTTTTTTATTACCGGTACTTTAGACCTTAACCTACGGCTCATCAACAGTTGTGCCGGTGATGCTTCCAATTCGGCCAACGGTGTGTTTCTGTAGTTTAGTAGAAACAGGTTGTAGTTTTTCTCTTCATCTCGTGCCTTTTTTATCATGTTTTTTATTGTCTGTAAGTGACGTTCTACTTGCCCGTTGCTTTGTGGGTGCATAGGACTCGAAAAGGTTGGTGTAAACCCATATTCCTCGGCGAAGCTTTTGTATTCCCTACTTGAGAATTGTGGCCCGTTGTCGGAGACTATTACCGCATGCGTTGCATGCGTGCAGGCAATTGATGCAATGGTTTACTTACAATAGACACTAACGGTTTGTGGTCTGTTTCCACGCGTACCTTTTTCCCGAAAATGTACTTGTGGAATTTTTTACATCCAAAGCATATAGCAAGTAGTTCTTTTTCTATGACAGCATAGCTGCTTTGCGTGTTGTCTATTGCTTTTGATGCCATTGCAATAGGGCGCCCTTCTTGGAGCAGTGCAGCTCCTAATCCCGATTTTGATGCATCTACCTGTAGGTTTATTGTCTTTGATACGTCATAAAACCTGAGTACGGGTGCATGCGTTATCATGTATTTTAACTTACTGAATGCTTTTTCTTGCTCTGCTTGCCAGTGCCATGCAGTTTCTTTGTTTGTTAGAATTCTTAGTGGTTTTGTAATTTCCGCTAGGTTTGGTAGGAACTTTCCTACGTTCGCTACCATGCCTAGGAATCGCTGTACAGCTTGTATACTTGTCGGTGTGGGCATGTCGTTAATGGCTTGCACTCTTTCCTCGTTTGGTTTAATACCATGGCCGATATTACATGACCTACGTAGTCTAAGCTTGTTTTGCATATGCTTGATTTGTCGGGATTTAATCTCAGGTTTACCTGCCTGGCACGCTCAAGAACAGCTCTCAGATTTTCATTGTGTTCATTTACTGTCTTCCCATGCACCAATATGTCATCTGTTATTACATTGACACCTTTAGTCCTTCTAGTATCTTGTTCATTTCGTGAATGAATATATCCCCTGCTGTTTTTATGCCGAACGGTAGTCTTGTATATCTATACCGTCCCCATGGGGTGTTGAATGTGCATAGTTTTGAGCTGTTGATGTCTAATTGTATCTGCCAGTATCCACTCTTTGCGTCTATTACTGAAAAATAGTTGGCCCCTTCTAGCTTTGATATTACCTCTTCTACCGTTCTCGTTGGGTACCGTCCCCTTTTTATAGCCTTATTCAATTTTGTCGGGTCTAGGCATACTCTAATCTTTTCACCTTCACCTATTGTAATTGAGTTAACCCAGGGTGTTGGTTCATCTTCTTATACTATTACCTCCAATGGAATCATTCTGTCCAGTTCCCCCCGTACTTTATTTTCTATGGCATGCGGTATTCGTATCGGGGGGTCTATTACAGGTTTGAATGTTTCGTCAACATGTATTTTTGCTTCGACTTTGATAGTGCCTAGTCCAGTGAATACATCTTTAAATGTTTTTACCATTTGTTGCGCTTGGCAGTCGTTGCCCTCATCTCGTATTCTGACCGCATCAATTCGGGAAAAGATACGCAAACGGACACACGCGTCCTTTCCCAGAATCGCACATCCTTTTTCGACCACCTGGAATCGCATCCATTGTCCTCTGATTTGTAGTGATGTTTCTCCTGTGGGTACAATCTTCTGTCTTGAGTATGTGACCAACCGACATCGCGGGTTTGTTAGTTGTGCGCCTTTTATTTTCGTGAAGATGCTCATCGGAATTATATTGGCTTCCGAGCCTGTGTCCAGTTTGAAGTTTATCTGCTGTTGCCCTATCGGGATGTCTGCAAACCACATGTCCGTTGAATCCTCTCCATCCTTGGACATCGCTCCGATGAACAAGTCATCGTCCTGCCGCATGAACTCGTCTACATCAGTGCTGTCGTGCTCGTCTAACACTATTTCATTTATCGTCGTTGTTTTACCGTGACAGACCCGCGCAAAGTGCCCTATTTTCTTGCATACCATGCATGCCTTCCCTCTCGCTGGACATGCGTCTCTGTCATTTTTGTGCGAATACCCGCACCACGCGCACTCGGTGCGCACTCCTGCATTAGCGCCGCTTGTTTCCCGGTCTGTTCTGGCAGTATTCTGACGCTGCTGTTGAGTATTTCGATACTGTCTTGCTGGCTGCTTTTTGGCGTCGTATTGCCGTATGAAGTCCACGTCGTAGTCTGTATCATTGCCTCTTGTTAACTGCTTTCCTTTGTGCTCGCTCATCCGACACATGTCTTCGCAGAGCTCTAATGTCAACTTTGGCGCTTGAAGTAGCCTGTCCCGTAGTGTGTTACATTTTACACCGCTCACTAGTCTGTCGGACATCAGAGAATCCTCTAGATCGCCGTATGGACACTGCCGTACTTTATGCCATGCTTCCCTGATGTAGGCATCCATTGATTCCTGACCTTGGTTATATGAGTTGAAGTTGTATCTTGTCACCGTTATGTTGGTTTTCCCCTCGCAGTACTTCCTGAATGCCTCTTACAAAGGTGCGATCTTATCCGTGTCGCCTGCACTGAATGTCATGGATTGGTGTATCTTCTGAGCCTCTTGTCCCGCCACATGTAGAAATACACAACACTGTACCTTTTCGCTTCTTGTTAGCACTCCGGCTGCCGTAGCATATATGTTATACGCATGATACCAACTTCTCCAACTGGCCGCTAGATTCCCATCTAGGTTCAGATGTCCTGGGGGCTTCAGCCCTGACAGTGCCATTGTGTTTGCAGGTCCGCTTCTGACACCATGTGATATTGATTAAGAACCGACTCTACTCAACGACGTCTAGTATCATAATGGTTTATTCGGCACGTGCACCCCGTGCTGCCGGCCAGGTCTGGGTTTCGGTTTCAGATAGATCGGGTGGTTACATACATCACACCCGGCGGTGTTCATATCCACAGTTCTGACAGCGGATCTTGAACTCTCCAGCACCGGCACCGCCGGCATTGCAAGATGGCGATTTCCAAGATGGCGTCGCCGATGACCGAGGTACGCGCATTAGCATAGTTCCGGGGTACGCGCATTAGCATAGTTCCGAATGAAATCAATCTCCTTACTTTCCACGTCTGATTTGGTGTCCTCCAACAGATCTGAACTAAATTCACTCATTTCACACATACTAACACACTTTCCCAACGTTAACTCCGTAATTTGAAGCAGTTTGTTCCGTAAGTTCACACTTTTTACGCCAGCCACAATCCGATCGCGCAACAGCGACTCCTCCACCGTACCATATTCACAATCCTTCACCTTGTCTCTCAACGCCGTGATATATGTAGCCATATTTTCCGTAGCCTGTTTATGTGAATTAAACTTATATCGTATGATAATGAGACTGCATTTACCAACACAGTAAATCCGAAACGCTTCCGTAAGCGGCACGATCTTTTCTTGATCAGCGAGAGCGATATCCATATTGGCGAAAACCTTTTGAGCCTCCTCACCAGCAACGTGAAGAAAGATGCAGCATTGCACTCGTTCTGTCTTCAATACGACACTTGCCGCAGTAGCGTAAATATCATATGCTCTGATCCATGTTTTCCAGTTCGATCTCGCATTGTGGCTGAGGACAAGCTGACCAGGCGGCCACAAACCCGGCAACGTATTAGCGGGCGGCATTCTTCCTCATCTGACACCATGTGAAAGTATGACGTCTGAACACTTTGACTTCTGGATACTGAATGGTTTATTCACAGCCTAGGGCTCGCTTGACCCGCTGGCTAAACTTTCCATGACGTCATCTCATTAGCATATTCCTTTGTCTCAAACTCTGCATCTCGTTAACATATATTAGCCACACACCTATATGTCTATTACGCATATATCACAGTTACCTCAGTGTCAGGATAATGTGACTGAGTGGGATATCAGGTCATGGTGCCAGTGGCCTGATTTCCCAGAGGGGCAGCACTATAACGTTGCCATGAGTGCACACTGTCACAAGTCGCCACCCATCCTGATATGACCATAGATGTTGTTAGGATGTAAAACCCCAACAAACAAGTGCATATACACCCACAGTTCAATGCATGGATATATACATATATATTTAAATAGATGTACATAATTATGTACCTTTCCTTACACTTTGTCTACAGGGGTATTTCTTATAATATATAGACGGATATATATATATACTGTTCACTCCATTTTCTGAATAGAAGTGTAATGAAACAGGGGTATATATATAACTGGATATATATATGGGTATATATGTGTAGCTCCTGCTCTATATTCTCTAGAGAGGTACAATGAAAGAGAGATATATGCATATATATTTATATTCATATATAATGTATGCATCATGCGTCATGTACAGGTAGACGTTGGCAGGTTCATTGTATCAAAGAGTCTAGATGGTACATTGATTAGGACGCAACCCTGGCAAAGAAGAAATGTGGGTTCGAATCCCACTCTAGGCGTGATTTCCCCATTTGACTGCCTCACCTGCTCCCCCGCAAACAACACTGGTGCCATGACCAGGATTCTGTCCATGTTGAGCGCGGTATGGCGTTGAACCTTCCTTGTGTATGTAACGTTCGTGCACTACCCGGATATTTGTATTTGTAAGTATGATCGTTGTGATTCCAAGGAAACAGTGTAGTGAGGTCCAGTCACCTCCGCAGGTCAAACACCACATTCACAAATGGGCGTGGGCAGGTTGATATACATAAGTCTGTGTGTTGGGACGCTACCCCCCCCCCCACACACACACACACAGCATGGCAGACATGGCTTCCTTTCTTTTCTTTCTTTTCTTTCTGTTCTTTCTTTTCTGTCTGTTCTTTCTTTTCTTTCTTTTCTTTCTTTTCTTTCTTTTCTTTTTGTTCTTTCTTTTCTTTCTTTTCTTTCTTTTCTTTCTTTTCTTTTTGTTCTTTCTTTTCTTTCTGTTCTTTCTTTTCTTTCTTCTCTTTCTTTTCTTTTAAATCAATAGCAGATACCTGACAGGTAACACACGCACCTGAACGCAAACCGCAGTCACACTACTGTCTGAACAAGAGACAACTCTTTTCGAAAGTTATGTACTAAGTAACAACATGTATACATGTATATGCTATACATGCTTAGAAGATGTGCTCTGTGCAAACTTCAAAGTCTGATCCTGCTTAGGGCTACTTCGGCCTTCGGCCTATAAAACTAACAGTTTAGAATAAAAACTAATTTATTGAGTAAACACTTTATTGGAGTAAACAATAAAAGCTATAAAATATAACTACCACAATCAGTTTGAGATGATTGTAATGAGCGGGATGTTTGTGTGAGCACACAGACACACAAACAAACACGTACAATTTGAGATGATTGTAATGAGCGGGATGTTTTTGTGAGACACAGACACACAAACAAACATGTACAATTTGAGATGATTGTAATGAGCGGGATGTTTTTGTGAGACACAGACACACAAACAAACACGTACAATTTGAGATGATTGTAGTGAGCGGGATGTTTTTGTGAAGCACACAGACACACAAACAAACACGTACAATTTGAGATGATTGTAATGAGCGGGATGTTTTTGTGAGACACAGACACACAAACAAACACGTACAATTTGAGATGATTGTAGTGAGCGGGATGTTTTTGTGAAGCACACAGACACACAAACAAACACGTACAATTTGAGATGATTGTAATGAGCGGGATGTTTTTGTGAGACACAGACACACAAACAAACACGTACAATTTGAGATGATTGTAGTGAGCGGGATGTTTTTGTGAAGCACACAGACACACAAACAAACACGTACAATTTGAGATGATTGTAATGAGCGGGATGTTTGTGTGAGCACACAGACACACAAACAAACACGTACACATTTGCTTTTAGTTATTAGATATGCATATCAATTACAAATCTAGCTGCACACTGAAAACACAATAAGTATTCCTGTTTGGCTATTTTTTGCAGTGTGAAAACATGCGAACGACCGCGGGTTTATTCGTTGCATATTTGTTGCGAAAGTAATTAAAGTTTGTATGAATTCACGGTCTATTTTCTGTAAGGTTCGGAGAGGTTCACTTGCATTGTTGACATGAGGTCACCCCTCGAACAGAGCAAGAGTGTCCCCTTCAGGCCATCTAGTGTTCTACAGCTGCCAGTCAGTTCCCTTTGTTCGTCTTTGTTCCTGTAGGTGAAGGGAACTTAAACCCCAATGACACATGCGCCTACATTGATTATCCCTCATCAGCATTATCTCTGCTGCATTATCACCAGCTTACAATATCCAAAGCAAATAGTTGCCCGATTATGTAGCTTTAATAAATGAATGCATATCCTGCAAACACATAACATTTTCCGCAAACACGATCCCATTAAGAACGTTTTATCATCAAGGAACGGGGTAAGTAGTTGTATCCGCGAGTGGCTGGAGAGTAGTGTTTCTCTGCTGACAACATCCCATCAAGATAATTCCGAATTAAGTTGCATAATCCGCGGGTTTTAAGGTTCTGTCATGAACAAACTATATCTCAGGTTGATTGTTATAATCGACATTACATTAATTTGAAATAACTTTTATTTTAAACGGCTGACTTATACGGCTGAGATATCTGAAGTGCAAACATGTTGCATTAATTTTGGCAATCTTATCAAAACGTTGACGACATAGGTTTGTTTGGTTGTTGTTGTTTTACATCCTAGCAACATCTGAGGTCATAGCAGGACGGGTACCGACTTGTGTCAGTGCACACTCATGGTGACTTTATAGGGCTGCCCCACTGGGCACCCAGCCCGCCAGCACCATGACCTGATATCCCACTCAGTCACATTATCCTGACACTGAGCCAACCAGTCCTTGCCATATCCTAATAATGCCAAGCGCCAGGCTAGAAAGTGACAAGTATCATTTTTAAGTCATTGGTTTGACTAAACCAGGATTCTAACCCACAAACTCATGGGTTCAGATCTCCTGATCTCCCAAAACAGGAGACGGATGCTCAACGCAATCGGCGACACGAAATAGGCTTCAGTAACAAGTTGTTTTTGTTTTAAATTGGTGCATAATTTTCAAATTGTGGTTAATTCGGCGGCAAAGCCGGTGCTGCCCCCTGGGTGCTACTCCGCACACTCAGAAGGACGCCTTTGTCCCGGCACTCGGGCACTCGGCCCGGTTCCTCCAACCTGTAACCGTGGTTTGCCAAGAATGCTGGAGGATACGAATTCTTGTGTAGATTGGTTCTTACAAGTTCATAAAACGAGGAATTTGTAACAGAGTAATGATCACCAATTGTATGAGCTACCAAGTAAGTTGTCGCCCGTATTTCATCAACCGGGCGCTGACTAGCTGTATTATCGCCCCATGTGCGATGTCAGCTCCCGACTGGTAACATGGTTGCTCCACCCTGTAACGTTTGCTTGAGCACCTTCAATCCAACAGGAGTCGAACCCACGTTGTCGGGCCGATCACAAAAATGTAACTACACCACTACGGGAGGACTGTACAAGGTTTCAAACCTGCATCCTCCCTTAAAAGTGTTGGGCGACAACAAACGGAGACAGTGTGTCACAACATGTGTGTTAGCTTCCGACTGGCCTGCACGCACCAAAATGATGCTGCCCGACAGGGTGTGGCGTGCTCGACCGTGTCCCGTGCTCGGCCATGTGCATGGGCTCAGAATCAAGGCATTGTCGGTGGTCATGAGTAATTTTCATATAGAAAATACAGGAAAAGTGAAATGTCTCTGAAGGCACACCACCTGGAAACGGATCGCTTGGTACGCGTATAGAAAACATCTTCACCAAGGAGATTATATTACATTTATAAGGTTAGGGTTCTTGATTTCTATTAATTTTTATTAAAACTAATGGTTTGCACTGTGCGTACCGTCGGACTCAAGGCATTGTCAGTGGTGGTGAGCAATCTTCATACAGAAAATCCAGGAAAAGTGAAATATCTCTGAAACCACACCACCTAGAAACAAATCGCTTGGTACACATATAGAAAACATCTTTACCAAAGACATTATATTAAATTTATAATGTTAGTGGCTTGAGGCCGTTGGCGGTGCCTTGGGTTTCAGTATGTGTGTGTGGCTGGGCGCGGTACGCGGCTGAGCACGCCACACCGGTAGTGACACTGCGGTGCGGAGGTAAACATATTGACTTTTATCGTCATTATCGTGTTAAAACCCAAGAATACAGGAGCCGTATGCACGAATCGGGCTTAGGGCCGTAACCACGGCTCGGCTAGCTCCACAGGCTAAATGTCAGTAATTGCATACCGATTTCTCACATTTAGCCATGTGGAGCTAGCCTAGCCGCGGTTACGGCCCTAACCCCGATTTGTGTAAACGGCCCCAGGAGGATACAAATTCTTGTGTAGATTTGGCTCTTACAAGTTCATCAAATGAAGAATGTGTAACAGAATTACTGGCGCTAAACCATTGACTTGTCCGGTAGTCGGTACGCTAGATTTTACAGTCGCCAGTGTTAGGTTGTTGTCGGACCTACTGGCTCGATGATCGCTATTGGATTAGCGAGTCTGGTTGTCATGGTGTTTCTTCCAGCAATCACGCACCGACTAGCTGTATTATCACCCCATGTGCGTGAGAGCTCCGGCAGGAAATAATTCACACGTTGCTTTATGGAGACCTTTAGGAGCTCTTGTGCGAATTTGGCTACTGTGGCGAACATATGAACAGAATTATCGGCGTTAAACCGTTAAAACTTCCGGTACGTTAGATTGACAGTCGCCATTGTTTAGTGTCGGACCTTGGCTTAGTGGCTCGATTATCGCTATGGCATCATAGCGTCATTATCCTGTTGAAACCCAAGAATGCTGGAGGATGTTTGAAAACTCGCAGTAAGTTATGGAAATAATTCACACGATGCTTTATAAAGACGTTTAAATTAGGAGCTCTTGTGCGAAGCTGGCTACTGTGGTGAACATATTAACAGAATTATCGGCGTGAAACCGTTGAATTATCCGGTACGCTAGCTATGACAGTCGCCATTGTTTACTCTTGTCGGCCTTCCCGGCTCGATTATCGCTATTGTATTTTAGCGCCGTTATCCCGTGAAAACCCAAGAATCCTGCAGGATACAATTCTTGTGTAGATCTGGTTCCTAGATGCATCAAACGGGGAACTTGTAACAGAATGATAGTGTTCAGCCGCTGAACTCTCCACTACGCTAGATTTGACAGTCACCATTGTTTTATTGTTGTCGGACCCTACCAGCTCGATTCTCGCTATTGTATTTAGTGTCATTATCATGTTGAAACCCAAGAATGCTGGAGGATACAAATTCTCGGGAGATTTGGCTCTTACAAGTTCATCAAACGAATAATGTGTTTACTGTCATGTTAAAACCCAAGAATGCTGGGGGATACAAAGTCTTGTGTAGACTCATTCCTACAAGTTCATCAAATGAATAATCTGTGTGTTTAGTGGCGTCTTTCGAGTTAAACGAGTATATTTTATGAATTGGACATGCGTGAGTTACGGAGCTGTTGACAGCCATATCACATTCAAACCACCGGCTCTCGCCTGATCATAGTGACAGTGCGTTAGTGATAACACCCGAGACACCCACAGTACGACAGAAAGTCTGTAAACACTTTTGACCTGAATTGTTGTCAAAAGTGACAGGGCTTGACTTAATCTAAGAGCCTACGTTGCCATCGCCCTTGTTGGACATGAGGGTGAATCTTCTCGCTAGGATGCACCCCATCTCCGGTGCTGACGGCGTCATCATGACACCACCCGAGGCAGCTACACCACACGGGAGGACTATGGTGATTCGAACCTGAACCCCGGATCTGACACACATCAGGTGCCGGCTCGCTCCCACCGGTTTGGCCGAGGGACCTGGAACCTGGGCGAATGTCATGAAAACGGTTTAATGTGCACATTTGCTGCGGAGGTGTGGGCAGCCCCGGACTGGCCATGCGCCTCTGGTGCCTTGGGCGACCCCATGCAGGCCATCAATGCGTGATGTAACGGTCACGTCGCTCCAGTCGTGCACATATACTGCAACGTCCGCGATGTCACCACACCGAAGTTGTCATGCGCGTCACTCACGTCCATGAGGTCACTACGACCACGATGTAACCACCATCCAAGGGATCACCCATGTCCAAGACATCACCCGTGTCCATGAGGCCACCCACATCACTCTCAGCAGTGATGTCACCCACGTCCATAAGATCACCCAAGTCACCCACGTCACCCAAGCCAAAAAACGACGGCAACAACATCACCCATGTCCATGATGCCACCCGCAGCACTCTTGTCGGTGATGTCACCCATGTTCCAAAGGTCACCCACATCACCCACCCGCATCACTCTCGTTGGTGATCTCACCCACGTTCAAGTAGTCATGCGTGTCACTCATGTCCATGAGGTCACCACGACCAAGGTATGGCCCACGTCCACTGCATCACCCATGTCCAAGACATCACCCATGTCCATGGCACCACCCACATCACTCTCAGCAATGATGTCACCCATGTCCACAAGGTTACCCACAGCACCCACATCACTCGTGCCCATGACGTTACCCATGTCCACAGTGTCACCCATGGCCAAGACATCACCTATGGCCATGGCGTCATCCACATCACTCTCGGCAATGATGTCACCTGCATCCACAATGTCACCAACAGCATGGAGGTAAGTGTGAAGGGTGTGTCTTTGATCAGAATGCATGGAGGTAAGTGTGAAGGGTGTGTCTAAGATGAGAATGCATGGCGGTAAGTGTGAAGAGTGTGTCTTAGATGAGAATGCATGGAGGTAAGTGTGAAGGGCGTGTCTTAGATGAGAATGCATGGAGGTAAGTGGGAAGGGTGTGTCTTTGATGAGAATGCATGGAGGTAAGTGTGAAGGGTGTGTCTTTGATGAGAATGCCTGGAGTTAAGTGTGAAGAGCGTGTCTTAGATGAGAATGCATGGAGGTAAGTGTGAAGGGCGTGTCTTAGATGAGAATGCATGGAGGTAAGTGTGAAGTGCATGTCTTAGATGAGAATGCATGGAGGTAAGTGTGAAGGGTGTGTCTTTGATGAGAATGCATGGAGGTAAGTGTGAAGGGTGTGTCTTAGATGAGAATGCATGGAGGTAAGTGTGAAGGGCGTGTCTTAGATGAGAATACATGGAGATAAGTGTGAAGGGTGTGTCTTAGATGAGAATGCATGGAGCTAAGTGTGAAGGGTGTTCTTTGATGAGAATGCATGGAGATAAGTGTGAAGGGGGTTCTTTGATGAGAATGCATGGAGCTAATTGTGCAGGGTGTGTCTTTGATGAGAATACATGGAGGTAAGTGTGAAGGGCGTGTCTTAGATGAGAATGCATGGAGCTAAGTGTGAAGGATGTGTCTTTGATGAGAATGCATGAAGGTAAGTGTGAAGGGTGTGTCTTTGATGAGAATGCATGGAGGTAAGTGTGACGGGTGTGTCTTAGATGAGAATGCATGGAGGTAAGTGTGAAGGGCGTGTCTTAGATGAGAATGCATGGAGGTAAGTGTGAAGAGCGTGTTTTAGATGAGAATGCATGGAGGTAAGTGTGAAGGGCGTGTCTTAGATGAGAATGCATGGAGGTAAGTGTGAAGGGTGTGTCTTAGATGAGACTGCATGGAGGTAAGTGTGAAGGATGTGTCTTTGATGAGAATGCATGAAGCTAAGTGTGAAGGGTGTGTCTTTGATGAGAATGCATGGAGCTAATTGTGAAGGGCGTGCCTTAGATGAGAATCCATGGAGGTAAGTGTGAAGAGTGTGTCTTAGATGAGAATGCATGGAGCTAAGTGTGAAAGGCGTGTCTTAGATGAGAATGCATGGAGCTAATTGTGAAGGGTGTGTCTTTGATGAGAATGCATGGAGATAAGTGGGAAGGGCGTGTCTTAGATGAGAATGCATTGAGCTAAGTGTGAAGGGCGTGTCTTAGATGAGAATGCATGGAGGTAAGTGTGAAGGGTGTGTCCTAGATGAGAATGCATGGAGGTAAGTGTGAAGGGCGTGTTTTAGATGAGAATGCATGGAGGTAAGTGGGAAGGGCGTGTTTTCGATGAGAATGCATGGAGGTAAGTGTGAAGGACGTGTCTTAGATGAGAATGCATGGAGGTAAGTGAGAAGGGCGTGTCTTAGATGAGAATGCATGGATCTAAGTGTGAAGGGTGTGTCTTTGATGAGAATGCATGGAGGTAAGTGTGAAGGGCGTGTCTTAGATGAGAATACATGGAGGAAAGTGTGAAGGGCGTGTCTTAGATGAGAATGCATGGAGCTAAGTGTGAAGGGTGTGTCTTTGATGAGAATGCATGGAGGTAAGTGTGAAGTGCGTGTCTTAGATGAGAATGCATGGAGGTAAGTGTGAAGGGTGTGTCTTTGATGAGAATGCATGGAGGTAAGTGTGAAGGGTGTGTCTTAGTTGAGAATGCATGGTGGTAAGTGTGAAGTGCGTGTTTTAGATGAGAATGCATGGAGGTAAGTGTGAAGGGCGTGTCTTTGATGAGAATGCATGGAGGTAAGTGTGAAGGGCGTGTCTTAGATGAGAATGCATGGAAGTAAGTGTGAAGGGCATGTCTTAGATGAGAATGCATGGAGGTAAGTGTGAAGGGTGTGTCTTAGATGAGAATACATGGAGGTAAGTGTGAAGGATGTGTCTTTGATGAGAATGCATGGAGGTAAGTGTGAAGGATGTGTCTTCGATGAGAATGCAAGGAGATATGTGTGAAGGGAATGCCTTAGATGAGAATGCATGGAGGTAAGTGTGAAGGGTGTGTCTTAGATGAGAATGCATGGAGCTAAGTGTGAAGGGTGTGCCTTAGATGAGAATGCATGGAGGTAAGTGTGAAGGGTGTGTCTTAGATGAGAATGTATGGAGGTAAGTGTGAAGGGTGTGTCTTAGATGAGAATGCATGGAGGTAAGTGTGAAGGGTGTGTCTTAGATGAGAATGCATGGAGGTAAGTGTGAAGGGCATGCCTTAGATGAGAATGCATGAAGCTAAGTGTGCAGGGTGTGTCTTTGATGAGAATACATGGAGGTAAGTGTGAAGGGCGTGTCTTAGATGAGAATGCATGGAGGTAAGTGTGAAGGGCGTGTCTTAGATGAGAATGCATGGAGGTAAGTGTGAAGGGCGTGCCTTAGATGAGAATGCATGAAACTAAGTGTGAAGGGTGTGTCTTTGATGAGAATGCATGGAGGTAAGTGTGAAGGGCGTGCCTTAGATGAGAATGCATGGAGGTAAGTGTGCAGGGTGTCTTTGATGAGAATGCATGGAGGTAAGTGTGAAGGGCGTGCCTTAGATGAGAATGCATGGAGCTAAGTGTGCGGGTGTGTCTTGTGAGAATACATGGAGGTAAGTGTGAAGGGGTGTTTAGATGAGAATGCATGGAGGTAAGTGTGAAGGGTGTGTCTTAGATGAGAATGCATGGAGGTAAGTGTGAAGGGCGTGTCTTAGATGAGAATGCATGGAGCTAAGTGTGAAGGGTGTGTCTTAGATGAGAATGCATGGAGGTAAGTGTGAAGGGCGTGCCTTAGATGAGAATGCATGAAACTAAGTGTGAAGGGTGTGTCTTTGATGAGAATGCATGGAGGTAAGTGTGAAGGGCGTGCCTTAGATGAGAATGCATGGAGGTAAGTGTGCAGGGTGTTCTTTGATGAGAATGCATGGAGGTAAGTGTGAAGGGCGTGCCTTAGATGAGAATGCATGGAGCTAAGTGTGCAGGGTGTGTCTTTGATGAGAATACATGGAGGTAAGTGTGAAGGGTGTGTCTTAGATGAGAATGCATGGAGGTAAGTGTGAAGGGCGTGTCTTAGATGAGAATGCATGGAGGTAAGTGTGAAGGGTGTGTCTTAGATGAGAATGCATGGAGGTAAGTGTGAAGGGCGTGTTTTAGATGAGAATGCATGGAGGTAAGTGGGAAGGGCGTGTTTTCGATGAGAATGCACGGAGGTAAGTGTGAAGGGCGTGTCTTAGATGAGAATGCTTGGAGGTAAGTGAGAAGGGCGTGTCTTAGATGAGAATGCATGGATCTAAGTGTGAAGGGTGTGTCTTTGATGAGAATGCATGGAGGTAAGTGTGAAGGGCGTGTCTTAGATGAGAATACATGGAGGAAAGTGTGAAGGGCGTGTCTTAGATGAGAATGCATGGAGCTAAGTGTGAAGGGTCTGTCTTTGATGAGAATGCATGGAGGTAAGTGTGAAGTGCGTGTCTTAGATGAGAATGCATGGAGGTAAGTGTGAAGGGTGTGTCTTTGATGAGGATGCATGGAGGTAAGTGTGAAGGGTGTGTTTTAGTTGAGAATGCATGGTGGTAAGTGTGAAGTGCGTGTTTTAGATGAGAATGCATGGAGGTAAGTGTGAAGGGCGTGTCTTTGATGAGAATGCGTGGAGGTAAGTGTGAAGGGCGTGTCTTAGATGAGAATGCATGGAAGTAAGTGTGAAGGGCATGTCTTAGATGAGAATGCATGGAGGTAAGTGTGAAGGGTGTGTCTTAGATGAGAATACATGGAGGTAAGTGTGAAGGATGTGTCTTTGATGAGAATGCATGGAGGTAAGTGTGAAGGATGTGTCTTTGATGAGAATGCAAGGAGATAAGTGTGAAGGGCATGCCTTAGATGAGAATGCATGGAGGTAAGTGTGAAGGGTGTGTCTTAGATGAGAATGCATGGAGCTAAGTGTGAAGGGTGTGCCTTAGATGAGAATGCAATGAGGTAAGTCTGAAGGGCGTGTCTTAGATGAGAATGTATGGAGGTAAGAGTGAAGGGTGTGTCTTAGATGAGAATGCATGGAGGTAAGTGTGAAGGGTGTGTCTTAGATGAGAATGCATGGAGGTAAGTGTGAAGGGTGTGTCTTAGATGAGAATGAATGGAGGTAAGTGTGAAGGGCGTGTCTTAGATGAGAATGCATGGAGCTAAGTGTGAAGGGTGTGTCTTAGATGAGAATGCATGGAGGTAAGTGTGAAGGGCGTGCCTTACATGAGAATGCATGAAGCTAAGTGTGAAGGGTGTGTCTTTGATGAGAATGCATGGAGGTAAGTGTGAAGGGCGTGTCTTAGATGAGAATGCATGGAAGTAAGTGTGAAGGGCATGTCTTAGATGAGAATGCATGGAGGTAAGTGTGAAGGGTGTGTCTTAGATGAGAATACATGGAGGTAAGTGTGAAGGATGTGTCTTTGATGAGAATGCATGGAGGTAAGTGTGAAGGATGTGTCTTTGATGAGAATGCAAGGAGATAAGTGTGAAGGGCATGCCTTAGATGAGAATGTATGGAGGTAAGTGTGAAGGGTGTGTCTTAGATGAGAATGCATGGAGGTAAGTGTGAAGGGTGTGTCTTAGATGAGAATGCATGGAGGTAAGTGTGAAGGGCATGCCTTAGATGAGAATGCATGAAGCTAAGTGTGCAGGGTGTGTCTTTGATGAGAATACATGGAGGTACGTGTGAAGGGCGTGTCTTAGATGAGAATGCATGGAGGTAAGTGTGAAGGGCGTGCCTTAGATGAGAATACATGGAGGTAAGTGAAGGCGTGTCTTAGATGAGAATGCATGGAGTAAGTGTGAAGGGTGTGTCTAGATGAGAATGCATGAGGTAAGTGTGAAGGGTGTGTCTTAGATGAGAATGCATGGAGCTAAGTGTGAAGGGTGTGCCTTAGATGAGAATGCATGGAGGTAAGTGTGAAGGGTGTCTTAGATGAAATGATGGAGGTAAGTGTGAAGGTGTGTCTTAGTGAGAATGCATGTGGGTAAGTGTGGTGCTTAGATGAGAATGCATGAAGCAAGTGTGCAGGTGTGTCTTTGATGAGAATACATGGAGGTGAGTGTGAAGGCGTGTTTAGATGAGAATGCATGGAGGTAAGTGTGAGGGTGCTTAGATGAGAATACATGGAGGTAAGTGTGAAGGGCGTGTCTTAGATGAGAATGCATGGAGGTAAGTGTGAAGGGTGTGTCTTAGATGAGAATGCATGGAGGTAAGTGTGAAGGGCGTGTCTTAGATGAGAATGCATGGAGCTAAGTGTGAAGGGTGTGTCTTAGATGAGAATGCATGGAGGTAAGTGTGAAGGGTGTGCCTTAGATGAGAATGCATGAAGCTAAGTGTGAAGGGTGTGTCTTTGATGAGAATGCATGGAGGTACGTGTGAAGGGCGTGTCTTAGATGAGAATGCATGGAAGTAAGTGTGAAGGGCATGTCTTAGATGAGAATGCATGGAGGTAAGTGTGAAGGGTGTGTCTTAGATGAGAATACATGGAGGTAAGTGTGAAGGATGTGTCTTTGATGAGAATGCATGGAGGTAAGTGTGAAGGATGTGTCTTTGATGAGAATGCAAGGAGATAAGTGTGAAGGGCATGCCTTAGATGAGAATGCATGGAGGTAAGTGTGAAGGGTGTGTCTTAGATGAGAATGCATGGAGCTAAGTGTGAAGGGTGTGCCTTAGATGAGAATGCATGGAGGTAAGTGTGAAGGGCGTGTCTTAGATGAGAATGTATGGAGGTATGTGTGAAGGGTGTGTCTTAGATGAGAATGCATGGAGGTAAGTGTGAAGGGTGTGTCTTAGATGAGAATGCATGGAGGTAAGTGTGAAGGGCATGCCTTAGATGAGAATGCATGAAGCTAAGTGTGCAGGGTGTGTCTTTGATGAGAATACATGGAGGTAAGTGTGAAGGGCGTGTCTTAGATGAGAATGCATGGAGGTAAGTGTGAAGGGCGTGCCTTAGATGAGAATACATGGAGCTAAGTGTGAAGGGCGTGTCTTAGATGAGAATGCATGGAGGTAAGTGTGAAGGGTGTGTCTTAGATGAGAATGCATGGAGGTAAGTGTGAAGGGCGTGTCTTAGATGAGAATGCATGGAGCTAAGTGTGAAGGGTGTGTCTTAGATGAGAATGCATGGAGGTAAGTGTGAAGGGCGTGCCTTAGATGAGAATGCATGAAGCTATGTGTGAAGGGTGTGTCTTTGATGAGAATGCATGGAGGTAAGTGTGAAGGGCGTGCCTTAGCTGAGAATGCATGGAGGTAAGTGTGCAGGGTGTGTCTTTGATGAGAATGCATGGAGGTAAGTGTGAAGGGCGTGCCTTAGATGAGAATGCATGGAGCTAAGTGTGCAGGGTGTGTCTTTGATGAGAATACATGGAGGTAAGTGTGAAGGGTGTGTCTTAGATGAGAATGCATGGAGGTAAGTGTGAAGGGCGTGTCTTAGATGAGAATGCATGGAGGTAAGTGTGAAGGGTGTGTCTTAGATGAGAATGCATGGAGGTAAGTGTGAAGGGCGTGTCTTTGATGGGAATGCATGGAGATAAGTGTGAAGGGTGTGTCTTTGATGAGAATGCATGGAGGTAAGTGTGAAGGGCATGCCTTAGATGAGAATGCATGGAGGAAAGTGTGAAGGGCGTGTCTTAGATGAGAATGCATGGAGGTATGTGTGAAGGCATGTCCTAGATGAGAATGCATGGAGGTAAGTGTGAAGGGTGTGTCTTTGATGAGAATGCATGGAGCTAAGTGTGAAGGGCAGGCCTTAGATGAGAATGCATGGAGGTAAGTGTGAAGGGTGTGTCTTAGATGAAAATGCATGGAGGTAAGTGTGAAGGGTGTGTCTTAGACGAGAATGCATGGAGGTAAGTGTGAAGGGCGTGTCTCAACTGTGTGACGTAATGCCAGCTCCTTGAACACCGGAAACGCGCTGTGCACACCACTGGTGCACCCTGGGAACTGGTGCCCGCTTCACCGACAATGTTGGGTGTCCTTCACAAGCATCGACATTTTTACGAAACATACACCTTTTCATGATCTCCCTCCCCTTCCCCCGCAAAATATACAATAAAATGTGGATATTTTCATTAATTTGATCATCACGTTTATAATCCTTTAGAATTATATGGTCTTAACTCCATCCCCTCCAACATATGGTCCGTGTGTTTGTGAACATTTTGACAATTGTGAAGGACCCCTTAGTCCATGAAACAAATCTATGTGGAAAGCGAAACAATAAATTTACCTAAAACCCATAACGGAGGCTCATATCGTGACAGCGCTCGTAGAAGTAACTGCAGCAGCAAGCACTCTCACTGGCTAAAATATTAAATTTGGCAAATAGCTCCCAGCAGCTACAAGAATATTGATTCCAAGTTTGTGCATTTTACCAACATAGACCAGATATCAACTTTAGTAGCACAACCATGCATCTAACCACACTTGGCAAACAAACCATTCCACGAACACCTCAGTTTAACACTGTTTAAAAGCCCGTCTTCATCGACATGATGCCTCAGCCAGTCATACTGCAGGTACACACCTGGGAAGTATAACTTTGCACCTAGCCACTCCACAGGTGAATGATCTAATCAATAAATAATCACTTCTTCTTTTGGAAATTTTTTTATTCCTCTGAATTTGCCTTTTTCACGATACCAGTGATGACAAATTGGAAATATTGCACATAGAGAGGATTCGAACCCACACTTCTTGTTATTCTGGGACTAGCATGCTAACCGGTACGTTACCCAGATTCCCTGATGCAATCACCCTACCCATGTCTACCTGTCTATCCGGATCCTTGTGTAAAATATTCCGCTTGAGAATCCACTCCATGTATGTTGTATGCTGGTCCTTCCGATAGCGTCACTGGTATTGGTGGGTTTCCTAACATATTTTATATAAGCACTGATCGAACAGTAATAGTCGATGTAAAGAATGTAGATATATATGAAGGGTTCAGGCGCAAAAACCGGTAAATCCATTTCAACTGTCTTCTGTAAAACAGAATTTAGTGTTGTGCTTTTCAGTTAAAGTTTAGAGTAGGGCATTATATAGGGCATGGTGCAGGTTTTGTTCTAAAAGGATTGGATTATCAGAATACTGTGCAGCTTCAGCTCAAATATCTTATCGTGGTTTTATTTCCGCCTGGATGGCGTTTTTCGATTTCTACTTCTGAACCCTTCTCATATATATGAAATGTCAATAACTGATTGCACATTTACCAGCAAAGTGACACTTATATATAAATATATAAACACTATATTGTTTTTAATATATATATTTCTATGCTGGCTATTTAGATTAACACAATGCACACGCTCCTACACTCCTAGACCGCCGTCACACTCCCGCCCATTGATCTATTGATCTCATTGATTGATTGCGTATCGATCCCTGACCCGCTGGTACCTGTGTGTATCCCGGCAACTCCTGGTCGTTCCGCATTATTCCTACCAGCAAGTGTTACTAACAAACCTAACCCGAAATTATCCCGCAAAAATAACAACAATATTAAGAAGCATTATTAAAATAGCGCAGTGATAGTGATGTCCGTGCATGGGACAGACCGCGGGGCAGTCTCCTCCACTTAATTGTCAGGTCATTCAACCTGGCGGCCTGCTGGCCCCCGCTCACCCGAAATGGCCGGCGGTTTGTTAGGGAGCCGCGCCCCCGAATTGGGTGGGGTTGTTTATGGGTTAGTTTCGCACCTGGATCTGGAGTGCGCTGTGTGTCCGCCATGTTATTTTGTTATTGTTTCCACGCATTCTTCTGGGAGCATGATGCAAGACAAAGCATTTACCAAGCATACGGGAGGCACTGAATGCACGGTCTGAGTCGTATGTGTGTTCTGGCCCATTTTTACTAGACGACTTTACTCTTTGTTTTCAGTTACTCGCAATGGTATCTCACTAGACACTGCTGGGCGTGTATTGCAATGAGCTGTCACTGTCAACTGGGTTAATTGCTTCTAGTGATGGTTGCGTTGCCAGGCACAGGTGGCGCCTCCGTGTCAGTTTTCAGGAACTAATCTAGGCGGGGGATGTTTGAACGGGGTGAAGGCCCACTTCCGGTGTGGCAGGTAGTGGGAACCAAACTTCACGTTCACATCTTGGTCCAAGTCAAACAAATGACGGAAGCATCTATACTGACTTGTTGATACCTAGCTTGACACTTGACATTAGTGGGATAGGGCAATGATCAATGGACTAATTGTCAGGATTGAAATTTGACTTTCTTAATTAATAATGTAACGAAAGCAAAAATATATACATAGCCGGTGGGTTGTGCTGCAGCGTGATTGGCACCAAGGGTTTGACTTGCTCACTAGTGGTTGGGTGGGCAGCAATTTGTGTACGTGGGTTTTACATTCTAGCTAAATGTGAGGTCATATCATGGAAGTTACTGATTGGTGTCAGCGCACAAATAGCGACTTCATAGAGCGACCTCATTGGGAGAGACGTCCGGCCAACATCATTCCCCGATATCCCACTCAGTCACGTTATCATGACGCTGTGCAAACGTAAGTACTGCACTATCCTAATTATGCTGAGGGTCAAGTTAGGTATCGATGAATATCAATTTTGTTAAGATATTTGTTTGACTCAGCCAAGGTTTGAACCCCCGAATTTCTCGCATGCGAAGTCCGCCCTTACGTCTGACGTCACCCCTTGACATGCATGTATGGATTTACAATACAGTCACGTGTACAACATAATAGCCTTCACTGTAAACAGAGTGATGCCGCATTGACATGCATGTATGGATTTACAATACAGTTACGTGTACAACATAATAGCCTTCACTGTAAACAGAGTGATGCCGCATTGACATGCATGTATGGATTTACAATACAGTCACGTGTACAACATAATAGCCTTCACTGTAAACAGAGTGATGCCGCATTGACATGCATGTATGGATTTACAATACAGTCACGTGTACAACATAATAGCCTTCACTGTAAACAGAGTGATGCCGCATTGACATGCATGTATGGATTTACAATACAGTCACGTGTACAACATAATAGCCTTCACTGTAAACAGAGTGATGCCGCATTGACATGCATGTATGGATTTACAATACAGTCACGTGTACAACATAATAGCCTTCACTCTAAACAGAGTGATGCCGCATTGACATGCATGTATGGATTTACAATACAGTCACGTGTACAACATAATAGCCTTCACTGTAAACAGAGTGATGCCGCATTGACATGCATGTATGGATTTACAATACAGTTACGTGTACAACATAATAGCCTTCACTGTAAACAGAGTGATGCCGCATTGACATGCATGTATGGATTTACAATACAGTCACGTGTACAACATAATAGCCTTCACTGTAAACAGAGTGATGCCGCATTGACATGCATGTATGGATTTACAATACAGTCACATGTACAACATAATAGCCTTCACTGTAAACAGAGTGATGCCGCATTGACATGCATGTATGGATTTACAATACAGTTACGTGTACAACATAATAGCCTTCACTGTAAACAGAGTGATGCCGCATTGACATGCATGTATGGATTTACAATACAGTCACGTGTACAACATAATAGCCTTCACTGTAAACAGAGTGATGCCGCATTGACATGCATGTATGGATTTACAATACAGTCACGTGTACAACATAATAGCCTTCACTGTAAACAGAGTGATGCCGCATTGACATGCATGTATGGATTTACAATACAGTCATGTGTACAACATAATAGCCTTCACTGTAAACAGAGTGATGCCGCATTGACATGCATGTATGGATTTACAATACAGTCACGTGTACAACATAATAGCCTTCACTGTAAACAGAGTGATGCCGCATTGACATGCATGTATGGATTTACAATACAGTCACGTGTACAACATAATAGCCTTCACTGTAAACAGAGTGATGCCGCATTGACATGCATGTATGGATTTACAATACAGTCACATGTACAACATAATAGCCTTCACTGTAAACAGAGTGATGCCGCATTGACATGCATGTATGGATTTACAATACAGTCACGTGTACAACATAATAGCCTTCACTGTAAACAGAGTGATGCCGCATTGACATGCATGTATGGATTTACAATACAGTCACATGTACAACATAATAGCCTTCACTGTAAACAGAGTGATGCCGCATTGACATGCATGTATGGATTTACAATACAGTTACGTGTACAACATAATAGCCTTCACTGTAAACAGAGTGATGCCGCATTGACATGCATGTATGGATTTACAATACAGTCACGTGTACAACATAATAGCCTTCACTGTAAACAGAGTGATGCCACATTGACATGCATGTATGGATTTACAATACAGTCACGTGTACAACATAATAGCCTTTACTGTAAACAGAGTGATGCCGCATTGACATGCATGTATGGATTTACAATACAGTCACGTGTACAACATAATAGCCTTCACTGTAAACAGAGTGATGCCGCATTGACATGCATGTATGGATTTACAATACAGTCACGTGTACAACATAATAGCCTTCACTGTAAACAGAGTGATGCTGCATTGACATGCATGTATGGATTTACAATACAGTCACGTGTACAACATAATAGCCTTCACTGTAAACAGAGTGATGCCGCATTGACATGCATGTATGGATTTACAATACAGTCATGTGTACAACGTAAGAGCCTTCGCTGTAAACAGAGTAATGCACGGTGACGGGTGACTCTATTCCTTGATCCATGTGTACTCAAGGTACAATGCATGCTCAGGATAAATTGTCACTTTGCTGGTAAATGTGCAATCAGTTATTGATTCCTCCTCTCGCCGACCCACCTCAGCAAGTCAGTGTGCTTTCAGTTTAAAGTGCGATAAAGAAGAGTAGTCTGCACTCATCTCTCAGGCAAGGAGCCAGGCACAGAGGTAGGCCTGTATAGGGTGATTGCATCAAGGAGCCTAGGTAGTTTAATGGTTAGTGCATTGACCCCGGAATGGCAAGAAGTATTGGTTTGAATCCTGCAAAACGCACAACATTCCCCATTTTCATCACCTCCATGACAGTGGTCCCATGACTAAGATCCTGTACAAGCTACATGGTTGTTGAACCTTTGTTTGTTTAATGACCCCCCCAGCACAAAAAGTAGACATCGGCTATTGGGGGGTTGTTGAACTTACCCTGTGTATGTGTATGTAAGTAAATTGCCTGTATTATGCAGTGGTAAGCATTAACCGACTTAGGGATGTAAAGCATTTGAATGGCATATAATTCCAGGGGGTCTGCACTGTCCTTTCAGGCAAGGAACCACATAGATAGGTAGGCATGGATTGGGTGATTGCATCAGAGAGTCTAGGTAGTGTAAGCAGTGGTAGCGGTAATGGTTAGCATTAGGAATGGCAAGAAGTGTGGGTTCGTGAATCCTGCTATAGGCGCAACATGCCATTTGCATATGGGTCACTCTCCTGAAAACTGGCCAAAAGTGTAACATGGAGAGTTAAAATCTAATATTTGAATTTTTATCATTTCTTGGTTGCAAATTAAAATTGGAAATTTCCCCTTTGAGTGGGAAGAAAGCACACTTTATTAAATGTAAAGTGGGGGGGGGCAATGTACAATGATGGGGAAGGTATATGAATAAATAAAGTGCATGAGGCAATTAAGTGTCATAGTGTCATGTTAGGGGATGGGCCCCGAAGAGCCCTCCGCCAAAACAGAGGAGAAGGCTCGAGGGGCAGCAGAGGTGGCAAGGCGAGGGAGGTATGCATGGACCGCCCCCGAGGTCCAGGTGCCCTGGGCCATGATGTGGCAGAGGAGGACCCCCGCCCTCTGGCAGGCCTGCGCCGCACCCTGATGCAAACTATGGAGGGTGTAGCTGTCGGGGGCGGGAACGGCAAGTGCGAGGAGCATGCCTCTCAGGACTGCCGTGAGGGTCCGAGGGTCGAGGGGGGGGGGCCCGAGGGCAGGATGAAGGCAGGGGTGTCTGGGGTGGCAGGGACGAGAGTCACAGCAGCCTGCCATGCGGCGATGGGGCAGAGGCGGGATCCGGGTGTAGCGGGGGCGAAGAGTGCAACCGCCCCCGAGGGCAGCGCAATGGTATTGGAGCTCCTGATGGTGATGCGGAGCCCCCCCGGGGGCGGGTACCATGTCGGCGTGGGTGATGGTGTGGGGGCCGCCCCACCCCTCGGGGCGGGAAGAGAGGAGGCTGGACTGTCTCAGCATCCTGTAGTACCCGAGGGACGATGCCAGAGGGTCTGGCGGTGTCGAGGTGGGTGACGACGGCGGCGAGGTGGCGAGGCAGCAGAGGTGGGGCAGGGCGCGGGACGTGCGTGGACGGCAGACGTCCTGGGCGAGGCGCGATCTGAAGGTAGAAGGGGCGCCCCCGGCGGCCTCCACCCATGAGCGAGCCCTGGATAGGGCGTTGCGGATGGAGGCCAGGGCGATGGAGCATGCGTAGAGGGCGGCCGTATAGGCCGCGACGTCAAAGGTGGTGGGGGCCAGAGGGTCATGGCCATGGGCCGAGGCAAAGGAGACATAGCCCTCGGCCTGGCGACGACGATTTCTCCAGGTCGCAGGGGTGAGGGCGAGGGCTGCGATCCTGAGTCCGTCCACGGCTGCCACCTCAGATTCGGAGTATCCTACAATCAGAGGCCAGGATTGTAGGGGAAGGCATCGTGGTCTGGGTAGAGGTAGGTGAGCCCGAGGTGCGCCACCTCGGTCCGAGTCACCTTGGTGCAGGGCCCAGGGAGGTGGGCGCGGCTGAGGGCCTCACTGTCTATGGTGAAGCCGAGACAGGTGAGGCGGACCATGGGGGGGGTGGCACTTCCCGGGGGCGACCTCCAGGCCAAGGGCCCCGACGAGGGCGATGAAGGCGTCGAAGGCCTGGTGGGCCCTCAGGAAGGTGCACTTGCACCCGACAAAGTCGTCCACATAGACGAGGGCGTGGAAGCCCTCGTGGCGGAGGACCCAGGCGACTGTGGAGGTGATTCGGACGCAGGCCGTGCCGGTGGAGCGGCAACCAAAGGGGTGGGTGAGGTCGACGTAGGTCGCGCCATCGAGGGTGATCCCATATAGAGGGCAGGAGAGGGGGTCGGCCCGGAGCTGGCAGTAGGCGCGGGAGATGTCCGCCATCTTGGTGTAAGCTCCGGGGCCCTCTGCGAGGAGGCGGCGACCCACGTCGGCCACGCTGGGGAGCTTGTAGGTGTGGGGCCTGCCTAGGAATTCGTGCCTAGGGATGCCGGCATTGATGCTGCAGCCTGAGGGATATGGGAGGTCGACGATGACCCGCCTCTTTCCCGTATCGGACTTGGGGCGGGTCATCATGGGGGAGACCTGGGCCCAGGGAGTGAAAGGGCTGGCGTGGAAGGGATCGGCGAGGAAACCATGAGCGAGCTCGGTGGTGACAAAGTCGCGGAGGTGGGGGTGGAAGTTGGGGTCCCACGGTGGTTGGTGTATGTGGGATGGGGGGGTGCTGGCGGAGTAGTTGGCAGAAAAGCCGAACTCCAGGAGGTCGACGAGGTCTGCGTGGTAGTCGTGGAGGCGGGTGCGCCAGGCGGGGATGTATAGACCTGAGGGGAGGGGGATGCGGGCGGGGGGGGTCGTGGAGGCAGGCGGTATGGCCAGGGCCGGGGGAGGGAGGGGGGGGTCAGGGGGAGTGCGGGAGGCCGGGAAGATGGTGGAGGTAGGCGGTGTCGCCGGGGGAGGGCGCAAGACGTCGCCGGCGGTGGCGGGGGGGGGAGGGGGGGCGGGGGGAGGGCGGGCTGGCGTGAGGGGGCGGTGGTGGTGGAACACTGCTGGCGGGGAAAGGCAGGGGAGGTAGGGGCGGCAGGGGTGGCAGGGCCGGCAGGGCTGGCAGCGGCGGTGGTGGTGAAGCAGTGCTGGTGGGGTGCGGGAGGGTTACGTAACCGGCCGGGCGAGATGACAGAGCCTGTGGCGTGGGACGTCCCCCTGGGGTTACGTCGGCCCGAGAGGCCGGCGTGCGGGCGACGGTGGCGGGGCGGACGACATCCGGTCGGCTAATTGCCGCCCTCGGTTTGGAGGTGGTGCGGCCATTGGAGCGGCTTGTGACATCACAGGGCTGACGCTGACGTCTGTGATGGCGGCAGATGGTCGGGGGATGTGAGGAGCCCCTCGGGAGGAGGTCGCTGCTAGGAGCGGGTGGTGCTCGGGCTGCCTGGTGGGGGGGGGCGGGGCCCCCTGGTCGCCGCCGACGGACTAAAAATCCGCCGGGGGGGTCGCGGGGCGGTGGAGGCGCGTTCCCGGAGGTGCTTTGTATTGCACACCTCCTCACTGTGCATGGTCAGGATGCGCCTGACGTTGGCGCAGTAGGCGCAGGCGTGGCGCCTCCGGGCGCCTTGCTCCCCGTGCACCTCACCGGCGGGGGCGAGGTCACACGAGGTGGGAGATCGGTTCCAGGCTGAGCAGGGGACCCCGTATGCTTCCTGGGTGTAGGGAGTTCTCCTGTCGGCCTGGGACGCGCATGGCTGGGGGATGGCCGCGGGCTGGGCGGCGGTGGAGGATCGTGAGGTGGAGGCCCTGGTAGACGAAAGTCATGGGGACGGTGAGGACATACAACCGGACTGCGTTGATGGCGATGGGGTCCAGCCATCCATCTGGGAGGCGCCCGTCGGCCACCCACGCAAAGATCATCTCGGACCAGCGCCGGACCGTGGGCCAAGGATGCGTGACGCAGTCGCGCTGGACCGTGAGATTGTGATGGAGGAGGCCCGGGATGGAATCCGAGGGGAAGGTGGGGTGGGACTCCAGCATCCTGAGTGCTAGGTTATATTCCTCGAGGGTGACTTCCCCCCTCTTGACCGCCTTCCCCTCGGGGCCGTGCTCGATGAGGTGGTGGGGGAAGACGTAGCCAGGGGGAATTCCTCTGCGACGTCCCGTATTCTGCGACTCGGCGGACTTCAATATTTCGCGGACCGCCAGGGTCCGGGAGGCGAACGTCTGGGTCGTGGAGGCTCCTCCCCTCATATTCTGGAGGTAGATGGGGTGGACGTCTGGGGCCACCGGGGGCGGGTCGGCCAACTGCCGTTGTGTCACGGGGGCCGTGTCTGCGGTGTCGCTGGTGAGCCCCTCCATGAAGTCTGCCAGCGCTCCAGTACTGAGGGAGGCGATGGAGGCGGGGGCACGGGGCACGAGTCCGGTGAGGCGCTCCAGGGCACGGGAGTTGGCGTCGATGCGGTTGTCGGCCATCGGAGCCCGATCCGGGGCCTCCTCCCTGGCAGCAGGCCAGGGGGAGGGGGATGCCGATATCGTGGAGGCGGAATCGGCTGTGGAGGACTGCGGCGTGGCGGTTCCTCTCCTGGATGTGCGGGTGGCGCGTCGGCCTCATGTGTGTGGCATGACTGGCGTAGGCCGGCGATAGGCTGGTCGTGGAGGCGTGGAGGTGTGGAGGCACCGTGGCAGGAGGCAGCAGGAGGCGAGCCAAAATAAAATTGGTCGTGAAGTGTGTCTGGCAGGGCGAGGAGGCGGAGTGGAGAGGGAAGGCTGGGAAGCAGCTTATAAGGAGGGAGGAGCAGGGGGCGGGGGGCTGTTATGCAACCCAATGGTCGGCAGCAGAAAAAGGCGAGGGGGGGTACTCCTCCTTCACTGCGAATCAAAGGCAATGACCGGAACCATGGCCCAGTAGGATATAACCAGCATGGCGGCACTGTGCGCAGTCTTCAGTCCAGCAATTTTCAGTCCAGCACAAGCCCCGGGCGGGGGGAGGACAGCCAGCCCACCCCTGCCCGAGTCGACCACGCAGCGGCCGACTGACAGCACAATGCCGAGAAGGCGCAGCACGAGCGCCATGTCATACTGGAGGCGAACACCTCGTTCGACCAGCTTTGGTCGTCGGCAACGGTTGACAGGGTGCTCGGCATCGTGGGCGGCGGCGGTACCGAGATGCTGGAGCACACCCGACCCGCGGGTGGCGCGACGGGTTACATCCCCCCCCCCCACCCGCCCCTGCGACTCGCCCCAGTTGGCATGGCATCGGCCCAGGCCCGTGCCACAACCTGACCATCCGCGGAAAAACCAGCAAAGAAGCGCAAGGAATACCTGCGGGTAGTCGACCCTCCCTCGGGCTTGGTGCAGTTCAAGACAGAAGAGGACAGCTGCACATGCGTCTACCTCAGACAGGGCGAGTGGGGAGCGGCAAACCAGTGTCTGTTCACGCACCTCCTCCAGCTGGGCGACATGGTGTGGGAGAACGTCGAATATTACCTGGCGTACACAGCCAGCACACACAGGTTCACATCCAGATTCGAGTGGCAGTCCATCGTGGAATATGACACGCAGTACCGCAAGATCCAGGCCGAGCACGGGACAGCCTGGGGGGGGGGGGGGGGGGGGGGGGGGGGGTGCCAGCTACATACCTGGAAATGCAACTCCTCATCCCCAGGCAGCGCCCCACCCCCACACTGAAGGGGCGCGGCGCCCATGCCTCCAGCGCCCCCGGGGGCGCACAACATCACAACAGAGTGGGGCGAACTGAATCCGCCACCACCGCCACCGGTGACAAGGTCATATGCCGGTTGTTCGCGATATACATTCAGACTTTAAGGTCGTTCTTGCGAATACTTGTCTTATGCCCCTGTCACACTACGACGTGACTACGTCAGCGTAGGCAGAACGTGAAAATAATTATATTACGTCGACGTTATGGGCGTAATATGCAAATTGTGGACGTGAGCGTAACGTGAAAGTAAAGTTGGTGTACGTCGTGACCTTAGCTGTAACGTGACAACGTTAGGGGGGAGGGGTAATTGGCGACGTGACCGGGCGTTAGTGTAACGTGAGCGTAACGTCGCCGTAACGGGTGCGACGTGGACGTAACGTGACCGTAACGCCACCGTAACGCCACCGTAACGTGACCGTAACGTGACCGTAACGTGACCGTAACGTGACCGTAACGTGACCGTAACCGTGACCGTAACGTGACCGTAACGTGACCGTAACGTGCCGTAACGTGACCGTAACGTGCAAAATGCTGCACACACGTTGCTCCCACCCGGGCCGTCGGTCTGACGTGACATAACGTGACTCTAACGTCATTTACGCTGCTATAACGATCGCGGAACGTCTACCTAACGTCATTGTCACGTCATCCCGACGTAACGGCTTCACGTCGAGATACGTCGAAAGTTTTGAACAGGTTCAAAACCTTGATGCGCGCCGACGTAACACGACGTAACATGATGTAGCTCGACGTCACTCTAACGTCATTATGACGTCATCATAACGTAACCCAACGTAGGGCAACGTAATGACGAAAAATCGTCACGTTACGCTCACGTTGGCTCGTTACGTCGTAGTGTGACAGGGGTATTAGATTGTTGTCATACTGTTATGCCCAGAACCCACCCTTCAGGAAATGTTGTCTAGCAGCCCTGTCCTTGAGGCTAGGATGTGGGAGTAACTAGTTCAAAACCATACAGCACATGTACAACGTCCTGGTCACAATGCCATACAGCACATGTACAACATCCTGGTCACAACACCGTACAGCACATGTACAACATCCAGGTCACAACACCGTACAGCGCAGGTACAACATGCTGGTCACAACACCGTACAGTGCATGTACAACATCCTGGTCACAACACTGTACAGCACATGTACAACATTCTGGTCACAACACCATACAGTGAATGTATAACATTCTGGTCACAACACCATACAGTGCATGTACAACATCCAGCTCACAAAACCATACAGTGCATGTACAACATTCTGGTCACAACACCATACAGCACATGTACAACATTCTGGTCACAGCACCATACAGCACATGTACAACATCCTGGTCAGAACACCATACAGCGCATGTACAACATCCTGGTCACAAAACCATACAGTGCATGTACAACATCCTGGTTGCAACACCATACAGCGCATGTACAACATTCTGGCCACAACACTATACAGTGCATGTACAACATCCTGGTTAGAACACCGTACAGCGCATGTACAACATCCTGGTCAGAACACCGTACAGCGCATGTACAACATCCTGGTCACAAAACCATACAGTGCATGTACAGCATCATGGTCACAACACCATACAGCACATGTACAACATTCTGGTCACAACACCATGCAGCACATGTACAACATTCTGGTAACAACACCATACAGTGCATGAACAATGTTCTGGTCACAACACCATACAGCACATGTGCAGCATCCTGGTCACAACACCATACAGCACATGTACAACATTCTGGTCACAACACTGTACAGTGCAGTTACAACATCCTAGTCGCAACACCATACAGCGCATGTACACCATTCTGGTCACAACACCATACAGCACATGTACAACATCCTGGTTTGCAACACCATACAGCACATGTACAACATTCTGGTCACAACAATGTACAGCACATGTACCACATTCTGGTCACAACACCATGCAGCACATGTACAACATCCTGGTCATAACACCATACAGCCATGTACAGCATCCTGGTCACAACACCATATGGTGCATGTACAACATCCTGGTTGCAACACCATACAGCTCATGTACAACATTCTGGTCACAACACCATACATCACATGTACAATATCCTGGTTGCAACAATGTATAGCGCATGTACAACATTCTGGTCACAACACCATGCAGCGCATGTACAACATCCTGGTCACATCTGCCCTATGTGAGCGTCCCACAGTGGAGACATCTGTGAAAACAAAAGCCAGGGAACCAGGCGAGGCCTGGGAGGTGAGCACGCACACCACTAGACTTGCAATCACCTGCACCGTGGTGCTGCCAGCATGCGGCGCGCTGCAGCACTACTAAATCACTTAGTGTGGATAGCTTCCGATAGGCGGCACCATCATAGTAACCCTATTAGGTCATTTTACGTTGCGTCTACGGCTTAGTCTATGCCCAGACAACCCTCGACGCTGGAGGCGGGAGACTTGTAAATATTGGCTGTCTGCTGCATCGTTCGATACTCCGCATGTACACGCCGGATATTTAACTACTCGCAGTGTTAGCGGTGAATTTGTCTTTTTTTGTAATTAATTGATTTAGCAGTGAACATTTCAAAAGCGGACAATTGGCTTTCCTCTTTCTAACGTCAGGCTAGATAGCGATAAGTATAATTTGTTAAGTCATTGGTTTGACTGAGCAAGGGTTCGAACCCAGTCACGACCTACCAATATGAGAGCCGGATGCGCAACTCATTCGGCCATCAATGCACAGTACGTAACAGCGAGCTGCAGTCTGGTAAGAACTGTGACACCACGATATGAGGAGACGAGGAGAGCAATGCTATAATACCCAACTCGCACATCTAATTATATAATGGTTGGTTGTTGGAGTTTTCCGTCCTGGCAACATCTAGGGTCATATCAAGTCGGGATAATAGACAATATCCACAATACATGCGACATCTGACGGGGCTGCCGAACACTACGGTTGTGTGATCATTGCCACAGCACATACAAAAGCTATGGAAATTACTACCTTTCAAATGCATGTATGTCAGTCAAATTTTGGGATATTTTGAAAATTCCAAAAGTATATTGCTTTTGGATCATTGGAGCTTCCAATAAAAATAACATTTTCATGTTTGGACCCTTTTGAAAAATTGTAGGTGGGTACCAAACTAGTCAGTCACTAGTAATATACAATATCCACAACACATGTGACATCTGACGGCGACGATGAACACTATGGTTGTGGGACCGTTGCCACAGTGCATGCATGTGAATATTGTGTATTATATAAATATGTAAATATCCATGTGCATTTATATAGTAATAGTTATTAGTAAACAATATGTGGGTCACACCGCGCTGTATGTAGTTAGATGGTTATTAGTAAACAATATGCGAGTCACACCGCGCTGTGTGTAGTTAGATGGTTATTAGTAAACAATATGCGAGTCACACTGCGCTGTGTGTAGTTAGATGGTTATCAGTAAACAATATGCGAGTCACACCACGCTCTATGTAGTTAGATGGTTATTAGTAAATAATATGCGAATCACACCTCACTGTGTGTAGTTAGATGGTTATTAGTAAACAATATGTGAGTCACACCGCACTGTGTGTAGTTAGATGGTTATTAGTAAACAATATGTGAGTCGCACCGCGCTGTGTGTAGTTAGATGGTTATTAGTAAACAATATGCGAGTCACCCCGCACTGTATGTAGTTAGATGGTTATTAGTAAACAATATGCGAGTCACCCCGCACTGTATGTAGTTAGATGGTTATTAGTAAACAATATGTGAGTCACACCGCGATGTGTGTAGTTAGATGGTTATTAGTAAACAATATGTGAGTCGCACCGCGCTGTGTGTAGTTAGATGGTTATTAGTAAACAATATGTGAGTCACCCCGCACTGTGTGTAGTTAGATGGTTATTAGTAAACAATATGTGAGTCGCACCACGCTGTGTGTAGTTAGATGGTTATTAGTAAACAATATGCGAGTCACCCCGCACTGTATGTAGTTAGATGGTTATTAGTAAACAATATGCGAGTCACCCCGCACTGTATGTAGTCAGATGGTTATTAGTAAACAATATGTGAGTCGCACCGCGCTGTGTGTAGTTAGATGGTTATTAGTAAACAATATGTGAGTCACACCGCGCTGTGTGTAGTTAGATGGTTATTAGTAAACAATATGCGAGTCACCCCGCACCTGTGTGTAGTTAGACGTGTGAGTTCCATATAGATATGGCACCAAATCAATACAATCCGACTATGTAAGTTTACTTCGGGGGGGGGGGGGGGGGGGAGGGGGGGAGTGAAACAAAAATGTTTAATCTATTTACAAGCCAAGTGAAATCGATGAACATGTCACAATGCAATAAATTTCTCCCTGAATCATCCAGAAAGTTAGGGACCAGACGGGGTGGCCGAATAAGTTGAGTGTCCGCCCCTTGTTTTGGAAGATCGGGGGCTCCGAACCCATGAGATCGTGGGTTCGAACCCTGGTCGAGTCAAACCAATGACTTAAAAATGTATACTTGTCGCTTCCTAGCCTGGCACTCGGCATTACTAGGATAGGGCAAGGACTAATGTGACTGAGTGGGATATGAGGTCATGGTACTGGCGGGATGATTACCCACTGTCTCAAGTCGGTACCCGTCCTGTTATGACCTTAGATGCTGCTAGGACAGAAAACAACAGCAAACCAAAACATCCAGAAAGTTAGGTTATTTAGTAGTTATTTTAGCTGGAATCAGCAATCCATACGACAGGAAATATATGCACACAATCCAGGTGTTGGCATCATCAGCCAACATGGCACTCGGCCTGCTGTGCAGGTCAATACCATATATATTTACATAGTAATATTCGGGTCAACCAGCGCGTGCCCGGGGTGGGCGGGTGTCACTAACGAATAGTCGGCTCCCACGGTGACCCCACCACTTGGTGGCGGTGGAAAAAAACTAATCAGGGAAGACTCCAGAAGTAATTCTCAATGCGGAAAAAAGAAGTGGTCTACATCGCTTTATTTATTTGTGGGTTATGCACACCCTGCCCAGGCCTGCTTACAATAGCAGTGCATCATTGTCTGAGGGGTTGATCCTTCCCGACCCATGTGCATATGATATGCGGTCATTGTGGGTTAATGCTCTATCTGGCATTCAACTATGGTGAGATTAGTTTGTTTATGGGGTGGGTGGATAGATTTCTGTACAAGATTGACTGTGACAATGCCGGTTCAGATCCAGGATGATAGTGGAAAAGGCGCTCACCGTGTCAGGCTGAGGTGTGGGAGTATCTGCTAGATGGTGTGGCAGTGCCCGTGTTGGTGGTTAAAGCTGCATAGGCCGATGAAATATCAAATTTTCAAAACCAAACCAATTATCTAGATTTGATTTTACATATCTGACTTAGATACTGATGCACTTATTAAGCATTTGTTTCTGTGTAGAAGGCAATACTGAGTCAATTTAACAAAACCTGTTACTGCAGAAGTCTATGGTGTCAAAGTTTTGGCAAGCTTGCCAAAACTAATTTTCCATGTTTGCACTTAAAATATCTCAAAGGTTTACCATTTAAAATAAAAGTAACTTTGAACTATTGTAAAGTAGATACTAGTGATCGATCTAATATATTTATCTCAGAAAAAATACAGAAATTCAAAACCATCGGACTGCAACTTTAAGGTTGAAAATGGGTTCCAGTAAATGGCGTAGGCATCGGCAGTCATGGTCATTGCGACTTTTCCTGCGCTGTGAATTACCCACATTATGAATAACATGGACAATTCATTGAGGGGCGCGCACAGGTTGGGACAGGTATACAGAGTTACGACAGTGAGAATGTGTGCACCAATGGTGGCTTTTTAGTGCTGCTCCTCTCGGATGCAACAATGCAGTATTCTATTCAGTCATATTTTCCTGACTTGGGGATATAAAGCATTGCCATATCCGAATAATGCAGAGTTTCATTTAAGATAACGACTATCTTCTGTGTTGTAGTCTATGTGTTGAGTAGACCAGTATCTAAACCACGACGTCCCGCACGGGAAGCAGACGCCATACCCATTCGACCATGACTGGCAATTAACTGATTGAAGATATGTGTGTCTTAAGCTGTGGTCAAACCGCATTTACCCTTAATGGTGCCTAGTCCAATGAAACCTTCCTATTTTCCAAACCCAACACACATACCTAGATGTGATCCTATATCTCTAACTTAGATACTGGTGCATTTATAAAGGTTGCATACTGCGATGGCTTTGAATTTCTGTGACATTTTTTAGATAATTTTTTTGATTGTTATAATCTACCTTATTTTAGTTTGAAGTAATTTTGTATTTCAAATAGCTATATTTACAGATATCTGAGGTGCAAGGATGCTAAATTAATTTGGCAACCACATCACAACTTTGACACCATAGGCTGCAGTAGTAGCATGCTCTTTTAAATTGACTCAGCATTCCTTTCTATGCAGCAAGAAATGCTTAATAAGGGCACCAACATCTAAGTTAGATATGTACAATCAATTCTAGATAATTGCTTTGGTTTTGAAAAGTTGATGTTTTATTGCAGCTTGGTGCTCCGTGCTATGCCGCTGTGCTCAGGTTGGGTAAACAAATGGCAAAAAGTGTAGGTTTGAAACCTGCTCTAGGCACAATATTTCCCATTTGCATCACCCCCATGACACTGGTTTCCATGACCAGGATCGCACCATGCTAGATTATGTAAGGTTGTTGAACCTACCATGTTTATGTATATATATATATATATATACGTGCATACAGTTAAGCATAGATAGAGTGAGTCCACCAGGAAGCCTATAGCGTCTTGTTAGGAGGTGATGGAGATGTACACATCATAAAGAGACACAAACTGCAGTGGTATGGCAATCCTTCACTTCCCATTCAGCAAGTCTGGCCAAAACCATCCTGCAAGGCACAGTGAAAGGGGAAATAAAAGAAGATGGACAAAGGAAGAGGCGGGAAGACAACATCAGGAAACGGACAGGCCTGGAATTCAGCAACTCACAGAAGGCAGCAGAGAACAGGAAAAGATGGAGAACACTGGTTGCAAAGTCACCTCTGGTGGCCCATTGATTCTTGTGGTTAATGGATTGATGATGATGATGACATTATATACATGTCCACATATATACATATTTATACATATATAATGCGCCTGCCCGAGCCTAGCTAGTTAAGCAGATACATGTACATCACAGGCATTGCAACATGTTGAAGTCATCGAAAAGATAAAATGCAGTTGATGCTACTCCTATCGCCTTGCTCTGATCAATAGGCATGCAGCATGTCACGTGATGAGGTGCGTGGCACCAGAGGGCATCATTTACACCTGTCACTTTGTTGCTCGACTGAATGAAAATAGCACGCGATTCAAATGTACAGCTCAAATAGTCTCCAAATTAACCAGCTATATTCTTCCCGTGCTGGAGGTCATGGGTTCGAACCCGGCCAAGTCACACCAATGGCACACATTGGAAGTTGTTGCTACCAAGGCTGGTGTTCAGTATTACAAGGATACGGCAAGGACTGGTTAGCTTAGTAACGGGATAATGTGACTGGGTGAGATATCTGGTCATAGTGCGGGTGGCACAGTCTTCCAGTGGGGCAGGACTATAAAGTCCACATGAGAGTGCACTGTCACACGTCGTGGGTACCCTTTGATGTTGCCTGGAGGTAAAACCCATATGAATCAACTTTTGGAGTGTAGGATTCATGAGATTGTGTAGATTAATATAATAGACTTTAAAAGTTGAATGGAGAGGTTCCAAAGGCCGCTATTTTGGTATATGGCATTCTCTTCCAGTTCAACACAACTACACCAATGCAGCTGACCACTGCTGCCTGGGACCAGAGCCTTCGCCGGGCATTTACAGTGAGCACCTACCAAAGCAGGTTTTGTTTGGGTTGAAACGTTGCCGTCGTTTCCCCTACTGGAGGTGAATCGTTGACCTAATTGCGTAACCACTACTGATTTTGTGTGGGATATCACTGTATCTGAAAGGCTACTGCACCATGTATTTGTGTGTGTGATGGTGTGGTTGTGCTGCCCATTATGGTTAAGGCTTGTTTTCACTGCTGAACAGTAATAGTTTCGTGGTTCCCTTTGTTTTGTCACTTTCAGTTGCTGTGTAGCTATCTACTGCATGCATTCATAATAAATTAAGATATTAATATTTTAGCTACCATTGCATTAAGATCAATCTAATCAGAACATATTACTTATACCATCTGCATTTAGATTGAGACAAATCTGGGTGCTCAGACTGGTGTTAGAGCCATTGCTAGAGTCAGTTTTACTCATTTTATTCATGTTTTTATTTATATCCTATGGTTAATAACAGTTGTTGGGCTCGGAAATAGGTAGGGTTAATCAGATATTGGTTATATATTTCTTTGAAACAAGTTTTTGTTGACACATCTAACATTTTAATATTTAGAACAAGAATGACTTATGTCTAATCAAAGTGACTGAAATTGTATGTTTCTTAGCTCAAAATGCTTAATTATGGAGAGTTGTGTCTTAAACATATTCATTATACTATTATATTGCATCCATCCATCCATGTTTGTGCCAAATTGTTATGTATTTTTATTAATTTGGAATAAAATCGAAATTTTGCCCTATGCGTATCGGCAAACTCAATGGCCGTATGCCTTTGCTTTGCTGCCAATGCCGTTTTCAGCGCATGATGCGCAGTCGGAACGGTGATCTCATCTATAATGCCAAGTGCATTCTCTTGTTTCCACATCCTACTTCACAAATAATAAACATCTGAGTAAAGCAAAAGTTAATATATTCCATAGGCCCCCAATTATGCTTCTATTTTTGTCTGTTCCTATCTGTTTGCCAGTTGCCAAGGTCCCGGCATGAGTCGACACACTGCAATGCAGGGTGGCAGGCGTGGCAGTGCGTGAGACAGAACGATAAAATGTGCATGCGCAACTTACTGTGTCAGCGGTATGCCTGCACCACCCTGCACTTGCACTCGCACTACTAACCACTGCGGCTAGACATGTGGGGGCGACTTGCCAATTGCTAAGCCATGAGCAATCGACTGACACCAAGTCCGTCGGTCAATTTGTGGGTTTTGTTTGTACATTAGTTGATTAAGCAGGGGAAATTTCAATCGTGGCTTGCGTATTCCACTGCTCCTTGCCCTATCCACAAAAGTGGAGACAAACAAAACATGGGAAACTACAGGCCAATATCGATTCTTCAAACCCCAGGCAAGCTCATTGAAAAAGTGTTACATAGACACATAAATGAACACCTGGAAAAAAACACCTGGAAAAAAACAATATACTAAACGAAAGACAAGGAGGTTTCAGGAAACTGCACTCCACATCTAAAACAATAGCTAACCTAACAAATGACATATTGGCGTCAATGAACCAAAAACAATTAGTTGGAGCAGCCTTCATTGACTTCAGCAAAGCATTCGATACAGTAGACCATAACATACTATTGGAAAAACTAGAATCCATGGGCATAAAATCCAACACTATGGACTGGATAAAATGCTACCTGAAAGACAGGCAACAGAGAACAAAAATAAACAATACACTATCAGACAACCAACCTGTCACATGTGGTGTACCCCAAGGGTCAGTGCTAGGGCCACTGCTCTTTATAATCTACATAAACGATCTTGAAAAATGGTTACAAACCGAATGCCTCCAACTATATGCAGATGACACAGTCATATATGCAAACGGCACCACAGAAGAGGAGGTAATAACTAAACTAAACAAGCTCCTACTAAAACTGGATGAGTGGTGTGAGTCCAACAAAATAACCATCAACACAAGCAAGTCAAAAACAGTTCTCTTCTCGCATAAACAAATGCCAGAAAGAAAACTACACTGTAAGCTAGGAAGCCAAACACTAGAAAATGTAGACCATTACAAATACCTAGGCCTTGAGTTGGACAGCCAACTAAACTACAACCTATGTATAAACAAAATTGTCCAAAAGGTAAACCACAAACTGTGGCTATTTGCAAAGCTAAGAGACTACATGACACAAGAAATGTCAATAAAAATCTTCAAGGGCATGGTGCTACCCTATTTTGACTATGGAGATGTAAACTACATGGGTGCAAAGAAAGAACTTCTAAAAAAACTGCAAACACTACAGAACAGAGCCCTGAAAATCTGCCTCAGAGTAGACAAGCTGCACCCCACCTATGACATACACAAAAGAACCAAAGTAAAATTGCTAGAAAATAGGAGAATAATTCATCTGAAAACATTAGCATACAGCTATAGTCAAGACAATAAACTCCTAACAAAACCACAAAGGGCAACTAGAGCAAATAATGCGCCACTACTAAAGCAGACCAGAAGCCAAATAAAAGCTCACGAGAGAAGCACGCTAGAAATGGCTGCCAAGGTGTGGAATGCCCAAACAGTAAAGGAACGACAAATTCCTGACCTAAAAACATACAAAAAATATCTGTGCAAAATAAGGCTAGGAACCCCCAACTAAGCTGCACCGCAAAGGGGCAGGTGATACATGTCACGGCCCACCAGCGAGACGCCCAATGGAAGGTAACCATACCAAAAGCACCCAGATAACACACCTCACAGCTGCGTACAAGCCTATGATATGTAAATAGGAGTAGGCTAGTCTAGAAATAAGAGTAGAAAAAATAAAGCACATATATGCCAAGAAAATCCAAAAAAATTAACATAGACTACTATAGTACTAACCAGACCAACCAACTATCTATCTGCTACTGAAATACAGGCAATCAAATACCTTATCAGCAGCTACTGTGTGATAAGACAACACCAACACTACAGCTGGCCAGCATTGAAAACAAGCCTGAATACCCAGGCTTATATGCTATGGACAGTATAAATACAGCCTCAATAAAAAAAATATTTTTAAATCCTAGTAATGCCGAGTGTCAGGCCAGCTAGTGACAAGTATCTGTCCAAAAGTCGGGAAACCGCCCATCTGCGGAAAATCTGCTAAAGGACATCTATATATATATGATTATATATATATATATATATA
>CM059198.1:11311534-11550549 GCA_030323885.1 Branchipolynoe longqiensis | reverse complement strand
TGCAGTCCCCATCCACCCTGATGACCGCCAGCGTCAAGGCCTTCGCCATGGCGATGAGAACTTCGATTACTTTCTGGATAATCGGTTGAGCATGGGCCTGTCATCGAGCCCCTTTATTTTTTCCAAGATTTCGGACTTCATCGTGAGATGCGGTGTTCGCGAAGGCTTGGCCAGAGTCGTAAACTACCTTGATGACTTCTGTCTAGTCGGTGGGACGCGTTCGGACGTCCAGGGCGCTCAGAGAACCCTCATCCATATCTTGAGAAGACTGGGGTTTTTTGTTAACTTCAAGAAGGTCAGTGGTGTCGAGACCAAGGTTAGGTTCCTTGGCATATTCATAGATTCGGTACGCCTCGAGCTTAGCCTTCCTCCGGATAAATTAGAGAGAACATTAGAGATCCTCCGCAAACTACGCGGGCGCAAGAAGGCCAGCAGAAAGGAGCTGGAGCAGGTGGGCGGGTTGCTCGCTCACTGTGCCAAGGTCGTCCGCGGCGGGCGGACCTTCTCTAGGCGGTTCTATGATCTCATGTCTAAACTCAAGCAACTTTTCCATAGAACGAGGCTAGGCACTGGAGTTAGGGAAGACCTCGACTGGTGGTTGAATTTTGCAAGTAACTTTAACGGGAAAGCCAAGATTCTCGGTAAATTTGCCCCAGTTATATCCTGTTACAGCGACTCTTCCAAGTGGGGCTTCAGTGCCCTGCATGGCAGCGATTGGACTGTCGGTGCATACACAGACTCGACGGAAGACATCCTTGACGATTACGTTGGTCATCACCACTTCCGTCCTCCGGAGGATGTCTGGACCGCCCACATCAACGTGCAGGAGATGTGGGCGGTCTACGCATCCTGCGTCCGTTGGAGTTTGGGCTGGGGCGATACTGCGGTCATTTTCGTCACCGATAGCTCTGTTGTGCAGGCAGCCCTTAATACTGGCAGGTCTAGGAGTGCCGAAATCATGCACTTCTTGCGCAGAATATTTTGGTTCTCGGTTAAATACAATTTTACCTTTACTTCTGTTTATATACGTAGTGCTGTGAATGTAGTATGTGATGCCTTAAGTAGACTGTGTGACAAGGATAGTGCCGCTAGAATCAGGAGTGTCGATGGTGCCAGAATGCTCTGTTGCAGCGACACTTTTGACCGATCGCTCGTCTCTTTCAGTGAGGGCAGCCCTGAGAGCCGAGCAGCAGCAGTACCAGCATCAAGCATACGCTCAGAACTCTACAATAGCGAGGGCCACGCAGATCAAGAAATATTTAAGATATGCTGATCTCTTCCATTCTTCTAGGTCCCCCATACCATGCTCCGAGGAGCAGGTGGCCCTATATGCCGCCTGGTTGGCAAGGGACCTCAAGTATGTATCGGTCATTAACTACCAAAGTGGCCTAAATTACTTCCTTAAGCAAAACGGCGAAAGGCCTATAGACTACACAAACTTTGTCCTTTCTTCTACGCTCAAAGGTATTCGTAGAGCTAAGTCGGATATCCCGAGGCGCGCTATGCCTCTCCTTCCCCATATGCTTCGCAAGATCTTCGCCTTGTTAACTAATAACCCCGGCCACGTCGCCTGGCGCGCAGCAGTCCTCTGCTCATTCCGAGGGCTGTTGCATAAGTCCCAGGTCACCTTGTCGGATTCCTCCTTATTGAGATCGGACTTCCAGTTTTATGACTGGGGGCTGATTTTGACTGTCCGTCGCTCCAAGACGATCCAGTTTAACGAAAGGGTCCTCGAGATCCCGATATCTAGGTCTCTTGAGACTGACATGTGTGCGGTTTACTGGACCGAGCTGCATTTCAGCCAGATTGCCGCCAAACCATCTCAGGCAGCCTTCCGCATTCCATGCGGCGGCGGGAGTTCCGCCCCCTTTCCTTACTCGGCCTATCAGGAGACCCTAAAAAAAATTTCAGCCAGGGCTGGGCTCGATGCCGCCTCCCTCTCGTCCCACTCACTTAGGAGGGGGGGTTGCACCTTCCTTTCCATGTGCGGAGCCACCATAGAGGAGCTGAAGGTCCGGGGTGACTGGGCGTCCGAAACTGTCTATTCATATCTCAAGACTCCGCTCGGCACAAGGATTGTGAACGACATGAGGGTTGGGGTGGCGCTATGCTCGAGTCAGGCTGGCGTTGGGTTGGGGGGAGACGCTTAGGCGTCTCCTTGGCCTATATTTTGCTGCCCTGACGCAAATAATGTCTCCTACCCATCACCGCCTCTTGTCTCTCTCCTTGCCGTAGCCCAACTTTATAGAGAGTATAATGTATTATACGTATATAAAAGGGGCGGAGCTCTCGCTTGGTTATCTTAATATTATTACGATATGCTTCTGTTATTATATTGTCCAATCGCTGACTTGCCCGGATTTGCCCCGGTCCTGGCCTACCCCAGCGCCACCACCTGTGGGTTCCTGGCACTACTTGCCCGGGCTGTCAGTCTCTCTCCTGCCTTTGAAAAAAAAAATCTTTTACCGGTAGCCTATATTTTGCTGCCCTGACGCAAATAAAGTCTCCTACCCATCACCGCCTCTTGTCTCTCTCCTTGCCGTAGCCGAACTTTATATATATATATATATGTTATAATAGTATAGTGAGGGCCCACTTCCCATGCGGCAGTTCATGGTACTCAGACTGCGGTTTCAAACCTGAGCCAGGCCAAACCAATAGCTTATTAAAAAGTGTACACGTGTCACTACTAGCCTGGTACTGGGCATTGTTGGGACAGAACAAGGAGCAGTGAAATGGGAATGACCTTGTATCCATGATTGAAAGTCTTGCTCTGAATGGAATAGACACATACATCCAAGAAGTAACCACTCCTTGACATGATAATCCATAGACCGCATTGCTGACAAGATCGATATTATTGATTATGTTTATGACTAGCCCGGCAAATGCTTGGTTCGTTGGTTAACTGGCTGGTTCTACTGCAGTGCATCTCATGCCACCAGACTCGTAAACTTACTCCAAATATGTTAAAGTTGCATAGTCCGATGGTTTTGGATTTCTGTATTGTTTCTGAGATAAACATATTAGAACGATCACTTTACATTCGTTTAAAGTTACTTTTATTTTAAGTGGTAAACATTTGAGATATTTTTAGTGCAAACATGGAAAAGTAGTTTTGGCAAGTTTGCCAAAGCTCTGACACCATAGACTTCTGCAGTAACAAGTTCTATTAATTTGACTCAGTATTGCCTTCTATGCAGAAATAGATGCTAAATAAATGCATCAGTATGTAAAGTCCACGGCTGGAATCTGTGGTTTGTGTAGTGAAATCAATACAGACAAAAAGAGAAAGGAAGAGTATAAAGAGTGAAAGTAGAGAGAGAGAGATAAGCCCTCAGGTTTATTATTTATAGTGGTATATGGATCTGGTATGGCACACCACCTGACCTTATTCTCCAATGAGAATCAAGCATCTAGAGCTCCACCAATGAAGATCAAGCATTCCTGGGTTCCCATGGCTACAGTGCTCTTCCCACCACCAACATGCAGCATGGCTGCCTTGGCCACCACCTGCCTTGAACTGAGTGTGTGGTGATCCGTGACTAACAGAGGGGGTAGGGGGTAGTGAGTAGAGCTCCAAGTGCTCCTAACACACTATCTGACTAACACACAATGACTATTGACCATGAGTAAAGTATCACCAGCAACTACATAAACATGTTCATGCACCTGGCCCTATATACCTTTTACACCAATAGATCATTTGCATTCCCCCACCAATGCGTTTTATCGGAATATTTTACAAGTATCTAAGTTAGATATGTCAACTCAAATCTAGATAATTGGTTTGGTTTTGAAAATGTGATATTTCATCGGGCTATGCAGCTTTAAAGGAAGGCATCAAAAACAAAGAACTGACTTACATTTGAACCTCATATCCCCAGTTAGATACCAGCATTTATTACATATTTGTTGCTATATAGAAGGGCATTCTCAGTCAATGTAATAGAAAATGTCACTGCTGAAGCCTATGGGGTAAGCGTTTTGACCCAACATTAATTTTGCATGTTTACACGTCAAATATATCATAAATTAGCCATTATACATCAAAGTTACTTCGAACTAAGGCAAAGTATATCATGAGAATCAACGTAATGTATTTATCCGAGAAAATGACAGAAACTCAAAACCATCACACTATGCAACTTTAAGCCACAAAGAACTAACAATTACTAATTAAATGACTCAAACAGGATTGCAAAAGTTAACGTCATACACATTGACATCCAGTGTTCTGATTTACTTAACTCTTCCCTGTCACCATCATACCATATCCTTCAGTATATAATGACTTACATTTATGGGTAAATCAGTGTATGTATTTACTAGATACCAGCATATTAATTTTGATTAGATCCACTGATTTACATATATATTGTATATGTATTTGAAAATAGGTATATCTATTTTTGATATATTTCTTTACAAAAAGGAAGGAAAGAAAAAATGTTTAAAGACAATTCTAGAATGATGCAATAAATATTCATTGATACTGCACATTGATATGCATGTTACTTTTATTGGACTAGAATTGTACACAGTTACTACTACAGCTGATACAAAATGTATAATACTTTTAGTATCAAACAGGATTTGCATGAAGTTACTATTACAACTGATATTAGTTTCATTTATGTATTAAGGAATTGTACTGTATGGCCGGAAAACCAGTGCTGTGGCGCTGACAAGACAAACTATTTGATGAATAACATATACTTTAGTCTGAATACTGGATACCCCGTGTTTGGTGTACTTTGGTCTTTTTTTGATCATTTGCATTCTGGAATACCACATATATAGGTGGTGGATCGGAGTCAGAGTGAGTAAGAATAATTCAGCGTAAGTCAGAGCAAGTGAAGGTAAATCAGGGCTTGTCATGGTGAATCAGAGGAAGTAAGACAAAGCGACGAACAGTAAGTCAGAGTAAGTTTGAGCAAGACAAAGCAAGTTAGAACAGGCCAGACCAACTCAGAGCAGGTCAAAGCAACTCAGAGAAAGTCAAAGTGAATGAGAGCAACTCAAACCAAGTCAGAATGAATCGGAGTAAGGCAGTAGTACAACTAATAGTAAATCATGGTAAGTCAGAGACGGTCAGAGCAGGTCAGAATGGTATACTGTTGGTCAGGACAGGTCAGAGCAAGCAGTAGTTAACTAGGGTGAGTCAGGGCAGGTCAGAATGATGTACTATATGTCAGAACAGGTCAGCGCAAGTAGTAATTAACTAGGGTGAGTCCGAGTAGGTCAGAATGAAGAACTTTATGTCAGAACAGGTTAGAGCAAGTAGTACTTAACTAGGGTGAGTCCGAGTAGGTCAGCATGAAGAACTTTATGTCAGAACAGGTTAGAGCAAGTAGTACTTAACTAGGGTGAGTCCGAGTAGGTCAGCATGAAGAACTTTATGTCAGAACAGGTTAGAGCAAGTAGTACTTAACTAGGGTGAGTCCGAGTAGGTCAGCATGAAGAACTTTATGTCAGAACAGGTTAGAGCAAGTAGTACTTAACTAGGGTGAGTCCGAGTAGGTCAGAATGAAGAACTTTATGTCAGAACAGGTTAGAGCAAGTAGTAATTAACTAGGGTGAGTCCGAGTAGGTCAGAATGAAGAACTTTATGTCAGAACAGGTTAGAGCAAGTAGTAATTAACTAGGGTGAGTCAGAGCAGAGAAGAATGATGTAATGTATGTCAGAACAGGTCAGAACAAGTAGTGTTTAATTAATTAAGGTGAGCCAGAGCAGGTCAGACTGGGGTACTGTATGTCAGAGCAGGTCAGAGCAAGTAGTAATTAATGAGAGTGAGTCAGTCAGAGCATGTCAGAATGATGTCATGTATGTCAGAACAGGTCAGAACAAGTAGTAATTAGCTAAGTTGAGACAGAGCAGGTCAGAATGAATCAGTGTAAGTCAGAACATGTCAGAATGAATCAGTGTAAGTCAGAACATGTCAAAATGAATCAGTGTAAGTCAAAACATGTCAGAATGAATCAGTGTAAGTCAGAACATGTCAGAATGAATCAGTGTAAGTCAGAACATGTCAGAATGAATCAGTGTAAGTCAGAGCAGGTCAAAATGAATCAGTGTAAGTCAGAACATGTCAGAATGAATCAGTGTAAGTCAGAACATGTCAAAATGAAACAGTGTAAGTCAGAACATGTCAGAATGAATCAGTGTAAGTCAGAACATGTCAAAATGAAACAGTGTAAGGCAGAACATGTCAGAATGAAACAGTGTAAGTCAGAGCAGGTCATACTGAATCAGTGTAAGTCAGAACATGTCAAAATGAAACAGTGTAAGTCAGAGCAGGTCATAATGAATCAGTGTAAGTCAGAACATGTCAGAATGAATCAGTGTAAGTCAGAGCAGGTCATAATGAATCAGTGTAAGTCAGAACATGTCAGAATGAATCAGTGTAAGTCAGAACATGTCAGAATGAATCAGTGTAAGTCAGAACATGTCAAAATGAATCAGTGTAAGTCAGAGCAGGTCAGATAAATCAAGGTAGACCACAGTAGGTCAGAATGAATCAAGGTAAGTCAGACAGGTTAGAGCACGCCTAAGCAAATACAGGTAATTCAGAATAATCAAAGAAAGATAGTGTAAGTCAGATAAGAGCAGGTTGAAGTAGGTCAAGATAAGAGTAACTCAGCTAGCAGCTCGTGGTTGTAGCAACGTGTATAATGTTCAACTTGTTGATGCCTGCATGTGTTTATCTGTTCCACCTCTCCCTGAATCACCCCCTCTCCCGCTTGCTCCCATCCACACACTTTCCACATAACGCTACCCGAACATGCACTCAACGGTAATCGTCACCCAGTCAAGGAGCCTGTTTCACCAACAGATAGATGGTCAATTCTGAATCAAATATCCAAGTTCAACCTATACATAAAACCACTGTACCATATATGTCGATATGTCCGACCTCCTCCATATCAAAAGCTAATACCTTGTATCTGTTGATGTTAATTAGAAAATGATTTAACTTCTTCCAATAACAGCTCGGTTCAGGTGTGTTTTTATTCCCCTGGTTGTGGCCGGGATTGGCGAGATAATGTTGCAGATAAATGCTGGCCTATCAGCTGGGGTAATTGCGTGAGGTAATTGGCTGCGGTTGACATTTAGGGGATTGGATTGAATCAGGCAACACGTGTGCACACAGTGCACAGTCTTAGTTATAAACACTTTGGCCTTTCAAGTTTCAGCCATCCATTCAGTCTGAATACTGGATACCCCACAATGGATACCTTGGTGACCTAATGGAAATATGGTAATAGTGTCTCCGATGGTTAGTGTCTCCTAGAAATGATCAATTATGTGTGTGCTTGGTGCTAGTCAATAAAGTGGTTTGTTTTGCTGTTTTACGTCCTAGGGTCATATCAGGACAGGTGGCCAATGATGTGAGTACTTGGCTGAACACAGAACAGACACCCGATATAAATAAGTATTCTTTTAGAAAAATATATCTACGTTGCCTTAACTTGATTAAATGTAAAGGCATAGCATTGGGGATATTTGAAATAGATACACCTAAGATTAATGTTTTTGTATGCGCTAAAATGCTGGACATAATACACTTCGAAAATGACAGACACTGTTAAATTTGTGGAGTTAAACAACTGATGAAATGATGACATTGTCAACAACAAAGCATCTACCTTGATTTGATTGTACATTGCCAACTTAGATGCGGTGATGAATCCGTATGAACAACAAGGGAGGACACCGAGTCAGCTTCAAAGCAGGCTTAATCCACCACTAACTCATCTTGGAGGGGGAGTGCCCTGTTCACTGCCCAGCCGGGTCGCAGGTAATGTCTCACAGGGGTGGCCGTTAGTAGAGCTCACCACTAACTCATCTTGGAGGGAGAGTGCCCTGTTCACTGCCCAGCCGGGTCGCAGGTAACGTCTCACAGAGGTGGCCGTTAGTAGAGCTTAATGCTGCCACAGTGACATGGTTTTCTGTTTAGGGTTTGCTCCATTAGCCTTCGGTTCTGTCAAGAACCTGTACCACAAGGCAGTGGTTTACAACTCTGCAAGGCAGGGGTGTCAAACTCCCTGAGGTATTGCTATACCTGCAATACCTGCATACCATGGTCTATATAATATATTAATAGCTTAGATGCCCAACTGCTGAGATATATTGAATTGCAACGGTCTTTGCAAAATGGAATTGAGCAAATTCACACAGACTACCAAAACCATCCAATAGCCCTCTTCCGTGGATGTGCGCAGCGAGGGCAATTTGATTAGGGAAATCCTCTATAAGACCTTTTTCACATAGCATGATGCACAATTAGTTCTTATTACTGCCCTCAGAGGGGTGGATGGTGGTGGAAATCCTATATACCATATTTTCCACAGAGCATGCTGCACCGGGAGCTGATGACTTCAACATTAGTTATTGCCACTGCCATCAGAGGGCAGGTTGGCGGTGGAAATCCTCTATGGCACTTCTCCATAGAACAGACTTTGCTACTCACCAGAGGGTGGATTGGTGCTGGAAATCTTTAATCACGTCTTTCTCTCAGAATGTGCTGCAGAGTGAGTGGAGAGTGTGTATTGCTTGCCAGTTTAATGTTGATCAATATATCGTACACTTTACAGTAAATGTCGCTTATCCACGGAAACAATTAGATAATGTATTGAGACGATCAAAGCAATGTGAATAAAATACGAAGACAAAGATGTGCAACGACTATAGAAACCCCCTACTATGTTCGCCAATACTGACTATGATTCCATTGTACATACAAGACAGACACAGACCCCGACTCCCGCCTCAGCTCCAAAAAGAAAACCCATCCCGAAACGCACTCAGCTGTGATGAGCCGCGGTAATGGCAAAGCGTCGCTAAGCTACGCCTCGGTTTGTTTACCATGGTTACTACGGGTGGCGAGGTGATCCACCAACACACAAACCACCTGTGGAGGCGCCGTCTCACTTGCGGCGGTGGGCGCGTGTGTGGGTGGGTATGTGCGCGAGTGTGCGTGCGCGTGTGTGCGTGTGGGGGGGGGTGTTTGTGCGTGTGTGCGTATGTGTGTGTCAGGAGGTGGGGGATTGTTTAATTAATTAACGGACTACTGAGAACCCATTGCTGGCCCGAGCTAACGTAGCAAACTAACACCGCATAGAAAACTTCCATTTTGTTCCTTTTTTTCTTCTTTAAAAAAACTAATTTAACCAGTTCGGATTAACCAATCGTTTGATTTAACCAAGCTTGGTTTAATGGGGTTACTGTATATGCATAAAAAACAATAATCATAGTGTCCACATATATTGTATATTACATTCATAATGCACCAAAGTTTTTGCCAAAGCCAAGTCAAAGTAGAAGCCAAAGCTCGGTTAAACCAATGAGTGGTTAATCCAAACAAATTTCTAGGGTCCCTTCAAGTTTGGTTTAACGGGGTTATACTGTACTGACTCAAACAGCACACTGGGAACCAATCTACACACAATGAAGCTCTTCCTTTCCATGGAGCTTGCAAAGTGAGCTGCTACCCACAACAGTCATGCTTTCATCCACCATCAGAGGGCAGGTCGGTGCTGGAAATATACTAGAAGACGAGGCGGACAAAGGAAGAGGTGGGAAAACAACATCAGGGAATGGACAGGGCTAGGGTTTGGCAAGTCCCAGATGGAGAAAACTGGTTGCAAAGTCATCTGTGGTGCCCCAACGACGCTCACGGTTAAAGGATTGATGATGACGATGAGAAGATGTTTTGCATGGAGTGTTACATCTTGCACTGCCGTGAGAGCACGGATTACTGGTGGAATATCCTCTATAAGTCATTTTTCACAGAGTATGGTGTACAGTGAGCTGTTCCTTACATCATTAGTTCTTCCACATCTGTTAGACCACACCTGTGGTAGAAATCCTCTATAAGACAGTTTCCACAGGTTGCTGCACAGCGAGCTGCTGCCCACATTAGTTCGCCCACTGCCGCCAGGGGACAGTTGGTGGTGAAAATCCTCTACAATATTATTTCCACGGAGCCTGCTGCCCATTGAGCTGCGACCCAGAGCATTAATCTTATACTTGCCAGACGCGTGCAGTGTGTTCACCATTTCCGTGTGAGTACCGCATTCCCATCGCTTGTACTTTCTGCCCACGGGACGCCCGTGCCCTGTGTGCGTAGCGTTATGCGCCCTACACTGGGGCGGGTGGAGGGTGGGGGGTCGCAATGCTTTGCATTGCATTTGATTCGCCTTAAGGGGATGCGGTGGGGTGGTGGTGGGGGTGGGGGCTCTCATAGTCACCTCTGCCTCCCGCGACTCGGGCTTTCACGCCTTCGCGACGCAAATGCAGGAGGACCCCCCTCCCCACCACCACCACCATCACCCTCCACCCCGACCCACTCCACAGAGGGGGGAGGGGGTAGGACACAACATGGCTTTTTTATTGTGATAAAGGATTTATCAGTAACCGTATATATACATGTATCTGTATGCCTACATACACACATATATGTATATATGTATGCCAATGATAATGAAAATAATACAGTAACAATAACGATAATAATAACGCCAATTATGAGGACAATAATTATTATAATAATAATAATAATACTGACAATGTAATTACAATAATAACAATAATAAAGGTAATATTAATAACAATAATAATAATGACAATAATAATGATAATAATATTTTCATATATACTGACATTAATGCAAATGATATGTATAATTATTATAATAATGACAATAATTATAATGATCACAATAATAATGACAATAATAATAATTGATCAAATATAGATATTAATACAGCTAATACACCTAATCTGACCTGTTCACTGTTCTCCCTCTCTTAACTAATCCCTAACCCCAGGAAGCTAGCCACTACACATGAATGGGTGTAAAGGGTGTTTGTGTGTGTGGGGGGGGGGGCAGTCACACATGGTTTGCCACTGACCTACATAACCACTTATGTCTGACTGGAGGTACCCCTATTGTGATGTGGTTGTTTGGTTATAGCAACACAGTAACTAACACTAACACAGGGAACCTGGTCCATAATCATTAAGCGCTAATATTTTTATGTTGTTTTACAAATTACTTCCCTACCTAAATATCGCAGCGCTAATCAAGGATCTTACAATATGTGTTTCCTTTCCTGTGATATGTTCCAATAGACTACATCACGGTTCCGACTGTGCATGCGCTGAAAACGGCCTAGGGAGAAAAGCAAAGCCGTACGGCCATTGAGTTTGCCGATACGCGCATTGAAAAATGTCAGTTTTATTCAAAATTAATAGAAATCCAAAACTCTAACCGTATCAATTTAATATAATCTTTTTGTTAAACATGTTTTCTATATGTGTTCCAAGCGGTTTGTACCTAGGTTGTGTGGTTTTATCAATATTTTACTTTTTCTGTATGGAGATTGACAATGCATTGAGTACTCTGGCTGTGGCTCTAACACTAGTCTGAGTGCCTAGATCTTTCTAAATCTAAATGCACATGGCATAAAATGTGCTGATTATATTGATGTAAATGCAATGCTGGATAAAAGATTAATATCTTAATCTATTATATATATTTTTTTAGTTAGTATTCTATGTTTCAAGAGCTGAGATGAGCTGAAACTAGCACATTTCATAGCTGCACCCAGTGTATTAGCATGTGCCATGTGCTTTTGGGGGGGTTGTTTTGCTCTGACCCATCCCACAATGCACCGTGGCACTGGATCTGTGATGTAGTCTATAGGAGGGCGCGGGTTCATGTCACTTCCAGTTGACGCGGTGAAAACAAACCAGCTTTTTGTTTTATTTAGATTCGCAATAACGCCGCCAATGCTGTTTCAATGCTGTGATTGCCATTGTATTCACCGCCCTGAATAGTTGCTAGGGTGCGATGCTCTAAGTACCCGGATGTCCGCGCCCTCCTATAGTAAATCTAGCCCAAACTCATTGTGCTACAGGCATATATATATCATTTCACTACATTATCCTATATGAAATTCGAACTTGGTAATTAACTTGGTGGTCAAATGACCACCAGGGCTAAAACGAGGTAAGATCTTCAACCTGATTACTCGGATGGGGCAAGGAGCAGTGGGATGAGGAAGACCAATTGTCTGCAGTTGAAATTTCCTCCAAATAATCAATAAATTAACCCCATTAAATGAAACAATCAATTAATTATGTTAACCAATGTTAATGTCATGCCACTACCAGATTCTATCATCCTCATCCCCACCCAGAAGTATATTTTAATTTTAAAATGTTATTTGTTATTCATATGTTCCGTCAAAATACACCAGAATGCAACATTTTGTATCAGTTCGCCCCCCCCCCCCCCCCCCCCCAATTGTCTGGACCTGGACCTCCCTTGTGGCAGGGGCCAATCCTCCATCCCACACCCTCCCCTCTTACTCTTAGGCCTCTCTATTTCTCCCTGTTTGCAATTTGTGTATTCGGGAGATCTCCCTACTGACACTCAGTCTTATCTACTTAGCACCTCTGCGAGTACCCCTTTCAATATGCACGCAGCCGCGTGACGTCATTCACGACAAGCTTGGTATTTGTTGTAAAGGCGTGTGACATAAGACAAGTCCCAAGCCTTAAAGTAGCATAATCTGATTGAGTTGTATTTGCTGCCATATTTTGTTTAGATAATTATATTATATTGATCGGTATCATCTACTTTCCTTTAACTTGTAGTTAACTTTGGGGTGGACACCGAAAAGCTGGACCCTGGCTTTGTTGACCTATTTTCAAGTATAGCACTGCAGCACAAAAGCGGGCAGCTGCAATGCATATTTAATGACTGCAGAGTGTTTAAGTAGGACCCATGGGATCAAATCTAGGTCAGCGTTTTGGTCTAGAAAATGTTAGCCAGATTAGCCAGCTGATATGCATTTCAGAGTGTGTATTGGAATCTTCACCCTAATAATGACCTATATATATATATAAGGTTTTTGGGGGTTTTACGTCCTAGCAACATCTAAGACCTTATATATATTCAAATGCCGTGTTTAATATTGTAGAATGTGTAGTAGTCTGCACTGACCTCTCAGGCAAGGAGCCACATAGACAGGTATGTGTGGATGGGAAGAATCCATCAGGGAGCCTAGGTAGTATAATGGTTAGCACACTAACCCGGGAATGACAAGAAGTGTGGGTGCAAATCCTGCTCATATGCAAGATGTATCCTTTTCATCACCCCACACGACAATATGGAAATGGGGATCAGTTTGTCTCTTTTTTCATCTTTTTTTTCGTTTAATTTCTTTTATTTAAAAAAAAATAAGTTTGAGCTCAAATGAGACTATTATAAATTGTAAAGTTGGTTGCTGACGTTGCTGCGAATTATTGGGTGGTATGATGGCTAAATTGCATGGGTAGCTGCCTTTTACCTTCATCTGATTGGACAACGGCTATTGCACAGGTGCGCTGCTACTGCAGGAGGTTGGGGGTTGGGGAATTAGGGTTGGGAGAGTGGAGGCAGGGGGAGGCAGGGGTGCGTGGTAATTATAATTAATAAACCCAGGCAGGAAGACCTGAAGGAACCTCCGGCGATTTGGTGGTGTATGGGGTTGTACACCCTAGCAACATCTACTGATGATACAAAAACGGATACGGACTTGCGACAGCACGCACTCGTTATCCCACCGCCAGCAGCACCATGACCCGTCCATCCCCCTCAGTCACATTATGCTCACACTGAGCTCGTCCTCTCTCTAACCTAGTCATGTCGAGCATCATGCACATGACCCGTCCATCCCCTCAGTCACATTATGCTCACACTGAGCTCGTCCTCTCTCTAACCTAGTCATGTCGAGCACCATGACCCGTCCATCCCCCTCAGTCACATTATGCTCACACTGAGCTCGTCCTCTCTCTCACCTACTCATGTCGAGCATCATGCACATGACCCGTCCATCCCCCTCAGTCACATTATGCTCACACTGAGCTAGTCCTCTCTCTAACCTAGTCATGTAGAGCACCATGACCCGTCCATCCCCCTCAGTCACATTATGCTCACACTGAGCTCGTCCTCTCTCTAACCTAGTCATGTCGAGCACCATGACCCGTCCATCCCCCTCAGTCACATTATGCTCACACTGAGCTCGTCCTCTCTCTGACCTAGTCATGTCGAGCACCATGACCCGTCCATCCCCCTCAGTATTTATGCTCACACTGAGCTAGTCCTCTCTCTCACCTAGTCATGTCGAACATCATGCACATGACCTGTCCATCCCCCTCAGTCACATTATGCTCACACTGAGCTCGTCCTCTCTCTAACCTAGTCATGTCGAGCATCATGCACATGACCCATCCATCCCCCTCAGTCACATTATGCTCACACTGAGCTCGTCCTCTCTCTCACCTAGTCATGTCGAGCATCATGCACATGACCCGTCCATCCCCCTCAGTCACATTATGCTCACACTGAGCTCGTCCTCTCTCTAACCTAGTCATGTCGAGCATCATGCACATGACCCGTCCATCCCCTCAGTCACATTATGCTCACACTGAGCTCGTCCTCTCTCTAACCTAGTCATGTCGAGCACCATGACCCGTCCATCCCTCTCAGTCACATTATGCTCACACTGAGCTCGTCCTCTCTCCAACCTAGTCATGTCGAGCACCATGACCCGTCCATCCCCCTCAGTCACATTATGCTCACACTGAGCTAGTCCTCTCTCTCACCTAGTCATGTCGAGCATCATGCACATGACCTGTCCATCCCCCTCAGTCACATTATGCTCACACTGAGCTCGTCCTCTCTCTAACCTAGTCATGTCGAGCACCATGACCCGTCCATCCCCCTCAGTCACATTATGCTCACACTGAGCTAGTCCTCTCTCTCACTTAGTCATGTCGAGCACCATGACCCATCCATCCCCCTCAGTCACATTATGCTCACACTGAGCTCGTCCTCTCTCTAACCTAGTCATGTCGAGCACCATGACCCGTCCATCCCCCTCAGTCACATTATGCTCACACTGAGCTAGTCCTCTCTCTAACCTAGTCATGTCGAGCACCATGACCCGTCCATCCCCCTCAGTCACATTATGCTCACACTGAGCTAGTCCTCTCTCCAACCTAGTCATGTCGAGCACCATGACCCGTCCATCCCCCTCAGTCACATTATGCTCACACTGAGCTAGTCCTCTCTCTAATTTGTGGTCCATCCCCTCAGTCCATTTGCTCACACTGAGCTAGTCCTCTCTCTAACCTAGTCATGTCGAGCACCATGACCCGTCCATCCCCCTCAGTCACATTATGCTCACACTGAGCTAGTCCTCTCTCTCACCTAGTCATGTCGAGCATCATGCAAGGTCGTGTCATGGATGTGTTGTAACAAAAAGAAGCACCATCGAACCCGCATTTCTGCCATTCCTGGGCGAGCGTTCTAATCATTAATTTCTCTAGGTTCCTTGGTGGATGCACGCTACCCACAATTATTTGTTGTATATCAGTAAAACTTGGACAATGTAGAGTCAAATTATATATATTACCATTTTGGTATATTTGATGGGCTTCATCTGACAAAACTAATTATTTTTCTTTGTTTGTTGGGTTTTACAGCCTATCAACATCTAAGGTATTATCAGGATGGGTTATGATTTCAAACAGCATGCACTCATGGCAAGTTTATAGTGCTGCCCCTTAGGGAAGTCGTGCCAGCATCACCATGATCCAATATCCCATTCACTTGTGTTTACCTGATACTGAGCAAGCTAGTCCTTGCCCTATCTTATTAATGTCTAGTGTCAGGCTAGGTAGCGACGACTATCAATTTTGTAAGTTTGACTCGCTTGGGGTCCAAATCCACAACATCAGGCATGGGAAGCCAGCCAACTAGTGTTATTCCTGACTCGGTCATCCTGTGTAGTCAACTAATTATTAAATGAACTATTAGGTTGCAATGAAGAAAGCCGATGGAGGACTCGTTGGAAAGAAGTACTACTGTATATGCCATGTATGACAAGATGACAACACTGGGATAATGCAAGGAGCAGTGTACTGAGGAAGACACATTGTCTGCAGTGCAAATTTCACCTGCTTAGTCAATAAGTGTAATTACACAAATTAAAATATTTTAATTCCAGTAAACATTGTCTGCAGTGCAAATTTCACCTGCTTAGTCAATAAGTGTAATTACACAAATTAAAATATTTTAATTCCAGTAAATATTGTGATCACTTAAACCAACGTCCAGCTCCTTGTAGTCTCAATAACATTGCAAACATTGGGCGTAAAAAGAAGCATGACCGATTCATGGTAGTCTGCAAATTTAGTTGAGACAAATAAGTGTTGACACTTCCTGTCTACCATTCGCTATTTCGCTAGTCTGCACTGACCTCTCAGGCAAGGAGACACACAGCAGGTGGGCGTGAGTGCGGGAGCATATGCGGTGTAATGGTTAGCACACTAGCCAGGAATGGAAGATATGTGTGTTAGAATCCTGCTCTGGCCGCAATATTACCTTACTTTAGGTTTATGGGGTTGCTATTTTTGTGATAGTGTATTTGTGCTACCCATAGCGGTTACGTCCAATGATTTGTTTTCGCTGCTAGACAATAATATTCTCACGGTTCCCCTTGTGTTGTCCCCTTTTCAGTTGTGTAACTATCCACTGCAGGCATTCCTTCTCTTGTTGATATTGCTTCCCATATGAGTTCTTAAATCATGAACCGGACGCGGTGGCCGAATCGGTAGAGTACAGGCTTCCCGTACGGAGATTTGTGAGCTCGATTCCCGGCTGAGTCAAACCAATGACATACAATATTGATACTTGTCGCTACCTAGCCTGGCCCTTAGCATTCTTAGGAAAGTGGAAGGACTGGTTGGCTCGGTCTCAGAATAAGGTGACTGAGTGCGAAAGCGGGGTCATGCTGGCAGTTGGGCAGCACTATAAATTTGCCATGAGTGTGCACTATCACAAGTCGGTACCCATCAGGATATGACCTTAGATGTTGTCAGGATGTAAAATTCCAACAAACAAATAAAATCCTACATCATGTATGGTCCCCCAAATGCGTGGGTCGCCGGCACTGGCCCGTCTCCAACAGGATGTGTTTGCATTCAATAATGCAAAGCCAGGCACACCTACAGTAAGGGGTGGATCTGGGGGTAAGCGCACACTGCAACTTGTGTCAACAGTGCTGGTATATAATGTCAGACAAGTGCTTCCTTTCAATAGTGTGTCATTATGTTATGAACCCAAACAAGGGAGGAAGATTCTACCACAAAGGCTCATCCTACATCCCACCATCACCCTTTCAACAAGTATGTCACCTCTAGAAAGATATTCAGTTATACCCCCCCCCCTATTAATCCTTACAATATTAGTCTAACATAGTTACCTCCCCATGTGCTTCTTTTTTCTTGTATCTTATTCTTTACCCATCATTCATATCGATGCTTTGCTTATTGTCTTGGAATTGTCTAACTTCTTTAGTGTGTAGTGGCAATTGTCATTAGGGCTGGAAGATCAATCAGTGCATCAGCACTGACATGTTAGTCAGAGGAATAAAGCCACTGGATGGAAAAGACCAACTAAGATAGTGAACATAGTGACTTTTGTTTTTTAATTTTGGAGACAAATTAGCGCCACCGACATGGAGGAAGTTTGTTGGGGGTGAAATGAGAAATGTTGTGTGAAGTCAAGGTTTGTTTTGTTTGTTGGGATTTTACATCCTGGCAACATCTCAGGTCATATCAGGATGGGTACTGATTTGTGACAGTGCGCCTTCATGGTGACTTCATAGTGTTGCCCCACTGGGACACCAAGCCACTGGCACCATGGCACACAATGCTGGATAATGTTGGCTGCTACCGTTACACTCCACACACATGTATGCAATATGCACGGTGTGTACGGTAAGACATAAAGGTGTAAGTGAATAAAAGCCTGAAGGCGCACGTAGAGTGCCATGGGTGATAATAAATTATCTAAGTGTGCATTCAGCAGGTTATATCTAAGCCATCAGTGACAGTTAGTTGATCCCAGTTGCCCAAAGTATCCTACTGCCAATCGCGAAATGATTTAGAACTTAGTTAATGATGAACAAAGGAATTACTTATGCATTCGAATATATTAATAAAACGTTGACAACGCTAATCTATGGTTAGTTTGGACTATTGTTACTGACTACAATAGCGAGTATAGCTGTATACAAATCTGGGAAGGGAAACCAATGACCTAACCACTCTGTAACTAAATGACATAATCAATACACATATACACCGATTTAAACCCACCAATACCACACCTCTCAGAACCCAACCCAACATGCTCAAACTCAAACCCCCTTCCACATGTCCATAACAGATTGTGTCAGTTGTACTCCTCAACCATACCTAACTCTAGCTTAATGTTAATATGTACCACACCATATAGTTAATATATAATATCTCAATTGATGCTCAGAAGAGAAGCGAACAATTTATTTAGGAAAATGTCAGAAACTAAAACCCATCGTACTATGCCCCTTCAAGCAGCCACCAATCAATCATCAGGTTATGGAACTTTAAGGGTGTCCTTAAATGGGATCACATCGAAATGCCTTGTTTTAGTTTTTTAAATTACATTAGATTGTCGCAAACTGATGAGAATCCAGCTTCCCTTTTCCCTATTTCCAGTCGATATCCTGTTGTATTTCCTTCCTTTCCCTTGCATCTACTGGAGCCAAGTTTTCGCATTGCCTCACCGTTGCCATAACAATTGGTGTTGCTATCATCACAAAAGCCAAGGTTGCTAATGCAATGTACATAAACAAACCGTCTATGGGGGCAACAGAGGCGCCTGCATATTAGTCTTGTGCCAAACTTGCAGAAGTCGCCTTCCCTCCTCAAGTTAACCAGTGAGCACCCATTGTTCAGCCAGAATATAAATGACCGCCATATAACAGTTTGGACTTCTGGACCCGGTTACTTTTTCATTGGTTTTATATTGGCATTGTTATAGTTTATATATATATAAGTATTTTTAGAAAATTGTGCAAATTTTAATTAACCTTTTTCCGTGTATTTGCTACTCATAACAGTATACGTTGCTACCCATATCAGTGAGCTGCTACCCATAACAGTGAGCTGCTGCCCATAACAGGGAGCTGCTGCCTACAACAGTGAAATCCTACTCATAACAGCGTGTTGTTTCCCATAACAGTGAGCTGCTACCCATAACAGGGAGCTGCTGCCTAGAACAGTGAAATGCTACTCATAACAGTGTGTTGTTTCCCATAATGGTGAGCTGCTACCCATAACAGGGAGCTGCTGCCTACAATCGTGAAATGCTACTCATAACAGTGTGTTGTTCCCCATAACAGTGAGCTGCTACCCATAACAGGGAGCTGCTGCCTACAACAGTGAAATGCTACTCATAACAGTGTGTTGTTTTCCATAACAGTGAACGGCTACTTATAACAGTGTCTTGTTATCCATAACAGTGAACTGCTACCCATAACAGGGAGGTGCTGCCAATAACAATGAGCTTTTACCCATAACAATGAGCTGCTATCTACGCCAGAGAGCTTTTTCCCATAATCGTGAGTTGCAACCCATAGCAATGAGCTGCTACTCATAACAATGAACCGCTACCCATAATATTGAACTGGTACCCATAACTGTGATCTGCTAGCCATATAAAAGCCAGATAACATATCCAACAACAATATAAATCAAATCAATTTCAAACAAACATAACTCAACCACCTATTACGTACAAGCCTATGGACATGTAAATAAAATAGGCTAGTATAGAATTAAGTAGAAAAAAGCGGAAAACTCTTCCCAATAAAACCCCAAAACATTAACATAGAACCTTAAGAAAACAACTAACATAGTAATAAGGATAGAACAAAAATACAATACCAAGAGGGCCCAAAAAAACTAACATAGACTACTAAACGTACCAACAGACTATCTATCTGCTACTGAAATGAATGCAGACAATCAAATAACTTATCAGCAGCTACTGTTTGGTAAGACAACACCAACACTACAGCTGGTCAGCATTGAAAACAAGCCTGGGTACCCAGGCTTACATGCTATGGACAGAATAAATACAGCCTCAATAAAAAAAATTAAAAAATTAAAATTAAAAAATGGTCAGTTGCTACCCGTAAAACTGAGCTGGTACCCAATTGTGAGTGACAGCAGAGGGTGGGTTGGTGGTGGTGACCTCAATGAGACCTTTTTTTCCATAAAGCAGGCATGTTAGTGAGTTACTACTTACATCAGTAATCTTTGTGTCACTCCCAACAGAGGCAGGTTGGTGGTGCAAATCCTCTAAATGATCATTTAAAACATGCTGTAGTGAGAGACGCTTCCCACAATTGATGCTGGAAATGCTCTATACAACCTTTTCTGCGGATTGTATCCGCTGATGGGTGGAGCCTTCTATTTAAAGATGACACGGAGGGTGGGTATTTGTCACTTACAATTAAAGCTGCATCGTGTGATGCCATCAGCAAGTTTCTAAAACCAAAGCACTTGCCTACATTTGATCTTAAAAATAGACCTTAGATAGGGATGCACTTATTAAGTATTTGTTGCTGCATAGAAGGGGATACTGAGCCAATTCACCAGAAGCTGTTGCTGCTGAAGTATATCTGCTTGCCAAAATTAATTTGGCATGTCTTCACTTCAAATATCACCAAAGTTACCCATTAAAATAAAGGTTACTTCACGCTAAAGTAAAATGGATACTAATCATTAATCTAATGTACTTATCTCAGAAAATGGTAGAAACCCAAAATCATCAGACGATATAATCTTAACAACTGGCCTCTGCTCACGATGAGTCAATATGTGGAGGTTTGAGGCTGTATTTAAAAACCAAATCACTTTCATCTCACCTCAGCTTGGTTTCACAATCGGTTCATAAATAATTCATACACTTACTGCCTGCATGGTTCAAACAGAGACAACGCCAATGGCTTCGGAGTAAGTCTATGCAGGCGTCCAGAAGCTACGAGTGCAGATGTATTTATTCGAACCCTGGCCAAGTCAAACCAATGACTTAAAAATGTATACTTGTTGCTACCTCGCCTGGTATGGCGCTCGGCATGACTAGGATAGGGCAAGGAACTGTGAATAGAGGAAGACCAATTGTCCGCCATTGACATTTCCCCTGCCTAATCAATTATTGCACCAACAACAAAAGAATCTGAGTAAGTACTTTGGTTTTGAAAAGTGAACGCTTTCATCAGACCTTGCAGCTTTAGGTTGTCAATCTAAACTAGTACTAGTAGTAGTTTGCATTGACCTCTCAGCAAGGAGCCACATGGACAGGTATGTGTGCATAGGCTGATTGCATCAGGGAGCCTAGGAAGTGTAATGGTTAACATTCTATTTATATTGGTTAGTTGTTCATTGTTTCTTGAGTCCGGGATTAGGTTTTGACATTTGGCGAGAATTTATTTGTATTATTTCCCTCTATCCTGTCTTGGGTTATTTTGTAGTTTCCTTTTGCTAACTTTACTGCTTTTAAAGAATTTCTTTTTTTTCAGTTTTGTAGTTGTTAATGTCTGTATCTTCTTTTGATTTGTTTAGCTCTATCTCCTCGTATTGTTTCCAAGCTAATTTGTCTATTAGTTCTTTATCTATCCTTGGGTCCTGGTCGACCTATAGTTGTAGCTTTCGTAATGGGCATATATTATCCATGCATTGAGTATATTACACCAGTCATCATTAATGTTTCAGTTTGCATTAGGGGGTGTTTTTGTATGCAATTAGTTGTTCTATGAGATTATGGGCTGAATAGTGTTATACAATCTGCCATTTTAAACTCATAGGAATGTTTTGTCTTGTTTTTCCTTCGTGTAGTATATACCAGTTCATGATTGCGTAGTGCCCAGCTTCTAGTAACACTTACTGAGATATTGTTCGAGTTAGTCAATATTAGGTCAATGAGGGTGCTGCTTTCACCAAGTCTGGTGCAGTGTTTAACTATCTGATCTAATCGCAGACCTTTTATAGAATTTAGCAATTTTGTTTTATTTCTGTTTTCACCATCATAGTTTATATTGAAGTCCCCTAAAATCAAAATGTCCGCTCTGGCACACTAGCCCAGAATGCACGAGATGTAGGTTCGAGTCCTGCTTTAGGCGCAATATTTCCCATTTTCATCACCCCCACGGCTGTTATCATCGGGGGAGGGGGGAGCCTGTAGGTCCAATGAGCGCCAATGGAATATTCTCTCAAGTCTGTTCAGATTATGCACTTTGGACAGCTGCTGAAATTGCACCGATTACGTGTTAAGTAAATATATTTATATTTTGTTGCAGTGAAATAGCCTCTCATATTTGCTTACAAACACGTTGTACCAATCAACCAGTATATGGTCCAATTCCATGTTAGTTTGCAATGACCACGAATGAGCGTCCCGTGACGAATAATTAATTATGTGAGTAAAAATAGCAGGTTTCCCGTAGCTTGGATAGTTTATAGCTTGATTATATAGGAAACGAAACCGGTGCGGCCACCAGGATGAGTACCACATCTCACCACTCTCAACTGTCACTCACTGCTATCTATACATACAGTATATACAATACATATATATGATAATAGAATGTGTACAAGTTTATGTATTTATTAACAAGTAGACATATAAGTGGACTTAATGCATCATGTGCAACATTACGTTTGATTGGCAGGGGGAAGAACTGCTACCTCCAGCTGCTACTCTTTCCTCCCCCCGGACTCTCACCCTCAGGCCACCACCACAACACTGTCTGAGGCGCCACCTACCATCTCCCACTGGAAGCTGCCACTCCACAGCTGCCGACCCAGCACTCCTCCTCCAGCGGCTGGACTGCACGGGTGTACTCTTCTGCCCACCCACCCGACTTCTACTGTACTTCGTGACCCTGAACTTGGCCACTACTTACTCTGTCACTTACTACTTACTCTGTCACTTACTACTTACTATGACACTTACTACTTACTCTGTCACTTACTACTTACTCTGTCACTTACTACTTACTATGTCACTTACTACTTACGCTGTCACTTACTACTTACTCTGTCACTTACTACTTACTCTGTCACTTACTACTTACTCTGTCACTTACTACTTACTCTGTCACTTACTACTTACTCTGTCACTTACTACTTACTCTGTCACTTACTACTTACTCGCCTTATCTACTTCACCTCCTTCCTACTTCACACACTGACTTGAGGGCTCCTCGTGGAAATAGACTTTCTTCACCTCCACTAGGTGTTCCTCCCCTCAAGGCGAATCATATGTATAACTTGTTAGTTTGTTTGTTGGGGACTTGCGTCCTATCAACATATATGGTCATATCAGGACGGGATGTATAACTAAACTCACGTAAGGAGACACGTGTGTGCTATATATGTGAATAAAGTGTACTCACTTTATTATTAATATAGGACGCATAAAACGTTAAACGTCTATAGGCAGCGGAAAATGCACTTTGCTTATTTATTTAATATTGTTATTGCTATGTTATTGTTTGAATTTCTCATACCTATCTAATTATTGTGCTCCATGTGCTGCGTCATGTGCTGCGGTCCTGCCCCGGCCTATATAAGTAGCTGCTGGGCGTTCGACTCGTCCCACTCTTCATAATTTGTCATTTGTAGCCAGAACCTATATTTCTTATCTGTCTGTACTTCTAGCAGTGGACGCTGGCGCCACATGGAGTCAGTAACTGTAACTACGACAGAATAACAGTCCGTGCCAAATAAATTGATATCCCACCAGATCACACCCAACACAAATGTATAGACATAATATTATATATATATATATATATATATATATATATATATATATATATACAATCATTGTAAAGGCAGTATTTCACCCAATGCAGTAATTTCTTGTCTTATATAAATATTATTGTCAATGAGTGAATGGCCGGGTAGTGTAATAGTGCAAATACGTTGGTTGTTGGAGTTTTATGTTCTGGCAACATTTAAGGTCATACCTGGATGGGTACCGACTTGTGACAGTGCACACTCATGGTGACTTTAAAGTGCACCCCCACTGGGTGACCAGCATCATGACCCGATATCCAACTCAGTCACATTATCCAGACACTGAGCAAACCAGTCCTTGCCCTATCCTATTAATGCCAAGCGCCAGGCTAGGAAGCAACACGTATCAATCTTATAAGTCATTGGTTTGACTCGACCGGGAACGAAACTCCCGATCCAGAGCGGGTGGTAAAGACCTGTATAATAGGGACAGTAACAGCGTATGCACAAATGTATAACAGTAAGTCAATCATCAAATAATAAATCAGTAATAAACATACAATTAGTAACTTACTTGTCACACAATATTAGCCTTCGATGTGTCTAGGACTTAAACCCCCAATGAACAACCGGTTAATCTGACGAGAGGTGAATAAATAAACAAAGATCCTACCTGCGTTAGTCTCCCCCACCACCTCTCTCTATCTCGGGTCATATCGCAGCCTCATAATTGTGTGTCCTGAAGTGAGTCCACAATTGATCCGAAGCCGCTCTCATATGTTGTATATATACACATATTATGGACACGAATCAAATTGTGAAGTCAGTGCAGTTAGGATCCTATATCATTGCCCGAGTTGGCAGCGTGGGTAGGAAACTGGCAGCAGTGGGTGGAGCAGTATTAAAACGTTGACTCTAGGCAGGCGGTTTGTTCAATATTTGATTGATCATGTGCACTGCAGATATACAAGCCACTTGTGGCTGTGTGTGCATGTAGCAGGAGGCGCGTGTGTTCCATGTGTGTACAGTGTGCACGCGTGTGTATACATTGATATATATATACAGATATATATATATATACTTGGATTAGTGTAGCTGCAGCTTGTTCTTTGTAGTGTTTGCTTAGTTTAGTTCACAGTGATAATGAGGTATTCTGACAAATGCAATATCTACCCCATCAAAAGAATAGGTATAGTGCCACTATATATGTCATATATGGAAACAAGCGGTAATCCTGGATTAAGATCGCAGTCATTCCATGACGGCACTGTTCGGACCTCTGCCAGCTGCTTGGTTGGATGCCTGCAGGGTGTGGACTGCTGCCTGCCGGAGTACATTAACACCCTCCAGTCGGTGGAAACTGCCCCATCCTTTCTGTTAAGTCCTTGCTGCAGGTTGCAGGTTGCAGTGATAGGGCATGCAGGGATAGGGCGCTGGTTGAGCAGGTCGTGCAATGGTGACTGGTGCCCCGTGCGCCCCATGCAGTGCACTACTTACTACCTACGTGAACTGCCACTTGGAACCATGTGACGGCTCGTCAGTCCCAGATAGGGAGGCACACTGCGGCACCCCTCGATCCACAGCATGCAGGTATCTGTCTAGAGCGCTGCAGTGTGGACTGGAGTAAGTGTCTCCCCGCCAGGCTGCAACCACACGTCCCGACACGTGTGCGCGAGGAACTCATCGCACACCCACCCACGGTCAACGCATACCCACCCACACACAGACAGCCACACACACCACCCTTTCACCAACCCATCCCCACCTACCGGTCGGACGTGCATGCAGGCGACTGAAGGAGGGAGATGAGGGGTGGGTGGGAGGTTGTGGGTGGGTGTGGGAGGTTGGGGGAGGGGTTGGGTGGGGAGGTTGGGGGGAGGTTTGGGTGGGAGGTTGGGTGGAAGGTTGGGTGGGAGGTTGGGTGGGAGGTGGGGGGGACGGTTGGGTGGGAGGTTGGGGGGAGGTTGGGTGGAAGGTTGGGTGAGAGGTTGGGTGGAAGGTTGGGTGGAGGTTGGGTGGAGTTGGTGATGTGGAGTGAGGTTTGGGTGGAGGAGGTTTGGGTGGGAGGTTGGGTGGAAGGTTGGGTGGGAGGTTGGGTGGGAAGGTTGGGTGGGAGGTTTGGGTGGGAGGTTGGGTGGGAGGTTGGGTGGGAGTTTGGGTGGAAGGTTGGAGGTAAGGTTTTGGGTGGGAGGTTGGGTGGGAGGTTGGTGGAGGGTTGGGGTGGGAGGTTGGGGTGGGAGGTGGTTGGGAGGGTTGGGTGGAAGGTTGGATGGAGGTTGGTGGGAGGTTGGGTGGGAGGTTGGTTGGAAGGTTTGGTGTGAGAGGTTGGGTGGGAGGAGTGTTGTTGGGGTGGGAGGTTGGGTTGGAAGGGTTTGGGTGGAAGGTTGGGTGGGAGGTTGGGTGGAAGATTGGGTGGGAGGTTGGGTGTTGGTTGGGGTGGGAGGTTGGGTGGGAGGTTGGGTGGGAGGTTGGGGTGGGAGGTTTGGGTGGGAGGTTTGGGTGGAAGGTTGGGTGGGAGGTTGGGTGGGAGGTTGGGTGGGAGGTTGGGTGGGAGGTTGGGTGGGAGGGTGGGTGGGAGGGTTGGTGGAAGGTTGGGTGGGAGGGTGGGTGGGGTGAGAGGGTGGGAGGATGGGTGGGTGTGAGGGAGGGTGGGACGGAGGATAGAGAGATGCGATGAAAGCACAGGGATGGAGGGAGGGGAGAATGAAGAGAGGGAGTAGGGAGGAGGTGGGTGGGAGAGTTGAGGGCGTTGGAGGGAGGTCGAGTGTGTGGGGGACCGAGAGGTGCGCAGAAGGGAGGGTAAGGAGGGAGGGAAGACTACAGGGAGGGAAGACTACAGGGAGGGAAGACTACAGGGAGGGAAGAATAAAGAGTGGCAATATGCACGAGGTGGGTTGGTGGGAGGGTGAGAGGATTGTAGTGGAGCATAGATAGAGAGACGGGCAGAAGGTGGCAGGAGGTGCTCTGTGCAGAGCTGTTGCATCCTCTGTGAAATGAGTCTATATTATGCTAATTAGGCAGCACCCAGAAACCGTGACAAAAGCAACAATGGGCCAAAACAAACAGAAACTGGCAGCTACAACAAAGGCAACATTGTCCATGACATCAAACGGCAGTTTAAATTACCCCAAAATCTGTGTATATATATATATATATAAGTGCATTGCAAATGTGTATAATATAATGTTTCTATGTAATGTATATAATATATATAGATATATATATATATTAATTTATATATATAGTGGTCACTGCTAAAAGAAGAAATTAGGGAACCCAGGTTTGGATTTATTTGAAATAGTTAAGGAACGCCGGTCCCCTCTGAAAGAAAGTAAGCGAACTCCGTTCCCACGCGTTCTTACAGCACTACCCCACCGATTATGTAAGTATGTATATATATATATATATATATATATATAATATATATAGTGCATTTTCTTTGAGAAAATATCCTCTTCTGCCCTACAACCCATTATCATGGGTTATAGGAGGATATTTTTTCAAAAATAAAATGCTGTATCAGCAGGAATTATTCGCCTTTGCTGGGAGAGATAAAACCATTTACTAGTACTACTACCTCATGGCATGCAACGCATGTACACAGTGCGCACTTTTGTTTCTCTTATTAGCACTACATTGGTCCATGGTATTTGGTGGGTACATTAGTTGATTAAGCAGGGGAAATTTCAATCGTGGACGATTGGTCTTCTTCATTCCACTGCTACTTGCCCTATCCTAATAATGTTATACATACATACATTAGGTTCCTGCATATCCAACCATTTTGACATATGTAATGTATGGTGCCCGTATTTGCACTACAATATGGGATACAACTATGGGTTAAACATATATATATATATATATCTATATATATATATGTATATACATATTGTGCATATATATTGACATTACAATGACAGCTTCATCGCACTGTGTTTGACCTACAATATGGGATACAACGATATGTACATATGTAAGTGCTTACGTGCATGTCTGCACACACGAGGCCAGCTGGAGAGGTCAGGGCTCCTCACTGCATAACTGCATAATTAAACAGCATATTTTGTCTGCATACCTATATTTTTATAAATATATAGTTAACGGATGTAGTTCTATGAATACATGGCCATATATGTACATATATTTATGTGTGTCTACATTGAAACAGCAAATTACGAATGTGCACACCCAGTCACGCTTCACTGAATGCCTACTAAGTGGCGTGTGGCGTGGCATGAGGGTGGTCGCCGCGCTCCGTAGAGTCCACGTGACTCAATCTATTATTAGCACGGGAGGGACGGCTATGTGTTAGTGACACAGGCCCCTGCACGTCGACACGCATCGATGAACACGGACGGTTTGTGCTGGCGCGGTGCGTGTGCGCGTGTATGTGTGTGTGGGGGGGGGGGGGGTGTGTAGCGTGTGTCACGTGGTGGCCTGGGTGACGGAGGGGGCGTGGTGAGGGAGGGGGGGATTGAGGGGAGGGGGAGGGGGTAGTGTTTGATCCATATGTGCTTGACTATAACTTATAAGTCGAGTGGACGTATGGTAATGCAATACTCAGATAATACCTTTCTTTTTTAAAGTAAATTAATGATTTAATTATAAATATAATGCAATAGTGTTCCTGTTACTCTGTAAAATATAGTCTCTACATTAGAACCTTAAAGTTGATGGTTTTACGTGTGTGTTTTATGTTATGATAAATATATTATGTTGGCTGTTAGACTCTTCCTGACCTTAGTCTTAAGTAACTTTTATTTCAAAGAGAAATATTTTAAGGGAAACCCGAAAATTACATTTGTGTGTACGGAACGAAATATGTTGAATACCATTGGCTTCAACTGGAATTGGTTGCGCTAAGTTGACTTCGTTCTGCCTTCTACCCAGCAGCACATATGTAATAGGTGTGCCCGTATTTAAGTTGGATATGTTGGATCAAATCTAGATTGGTGTTTTGATTTCGAAAACGTGATGTTTTCATCAGAGAGATATTGTGTGTGCGACATTCATTGATTAACCGGGTGGAATTAAGCACGGACAGTTCATCTCCGTCATTCCATGGCTCCCTACCCTCTCTAGTCTCCGCCGGTTTTCAAAAGCACAGCCTGCCGCCTGGCTTCCAGACGCTTAACTCACTGGCCGCCTAGTTATTTATTAATTAGGTATCAACTACTGATTTAGTTTTCTCTTAATGCGGTTTTATGTCCTACCAACACCTAAAGCCATATCAGGACGGGTACCGACTTGTGACAGTGGACACGCATGGTGACTTTATAGTGCTGCCCCACTGGGAGACCAGGCTACCAGCAACGTAACCCAATATCTGACTCAGTCACATTATCCTGACACCAAGCAAGGCTATTGTGGTTTTTTTGGTGGGGTGGGGTGTTAGTGTGATGGATTATTTACCCTGTCCATAATGAGTAAGTCGCATCACGGCTTGTTTTCATCACTGAACAGCAATAGTCTCAATTTGGTAGTGAATGAATAAATGCTTAACGGCATATCAGCACACTAAGGGCTATGCAATGCCATCAAAATGTCTTAAAACCGGTTAAACAGTCCAATGTGTTTTAAAAACGATAAAACTGAGGCAGTACTAACAGTGTCAAATAAACATTTCATACTTGCTACAATAAAAAATACTGTGCTCGAACATTTGCAAAGTCAATACATTCAATCAAAATATGTTTCACAGTCAGAGGCACTCCACATGGTATTCATTCTGGCTGGTCTTCTGCTTTAAAAAGGTAACTATGAGTCAAATAGCTATGTCCAATTCGCATATGTGCAACAATGGTCTCTTCGCGTCTATTTCTATGACAAGCACCTGAAAATTTGCCAAGGGTGGGCTGAATTGCATGAAGCTTGTTCATGACAGCTTCATCCCATTGTAATTGCCACTTTTTCCTTGTGAGTACACTGATGTGCCTTTTGAGGTCCGTGTGAGAAATGGGAAGAGGTGTAATGCATTTGTCTTCGGCAGCCATGTCTGCAGCCTCATTTCCTCGAATGCCAACATGATTCGGCACCCAATAAAAAAGCACAGTTTTGTGAAGTCCTGAACATAAAGAATGTAGCCTTTCTAAAATCTTGCGGATCAGAGGGTTCTTCCAATCCTTGCTCTGAATAGCTTGTAGGCATGATTTTGAATCCGAACATATCACAAATTTTCTATGGGAAGAGGTTTCTACATGGTCCATTGCTAAGAATACAGCATCAAGCTCTGCTGAATATATCGAAGCACCCTTTGGTAATTGCTCTGAGAAGGTGTGCGTGCCCATGACAGCTGCCGCTGCAGCCTTGTCATCCATGTAAGAACCATCTGTGTAGATGAACTTATGATCAGAATGTATGTCTTTAACCTCCCTGAACCTACTGTTGTAGATCAGAGGGTCAGTTGAGTCTTTCCTTGCTTCAGAGATTGCCAAGTTCACATTGACAGCGTATGTCCAAGGTGGTGTGTCTGGATATTGGAATTTTGCAATGTTATCTACATCAAACTCGAGTGTTTCTAATGATTCCTTAATACATATACCAAAAGTTGGATTGGCCTTGGGTTTATTGGCAAAGAGTGTTTCATTGCTTGGGTTGAAAATGCAGTCATAGGCAGGGTTGCTGGGATTTGCTGCGATCTTGGATGCATACTGTAGAGCGAGCTTTTCTCTTCTCAGCACAAGTGGAGGTTCCTCTGCTTCAACAATGCATTCTAAATTTCAAATAGTACTATTCAACTGTAAGAATGAATGAATAATGAATCATCACATAATTGAATGGCAATCCTAGGGCATGACACCACCAGCCGATTGATCAAGCCGAGCCAAACTTGACCACCTGTTTAGGGGAAATCCAGGCTGAAGTGATGTGTTGGTTATCCTTCAATCACCAGGATCCCATCCTCCTCCGACACAGGTCACAACCCACGGCAAACAGGTTTCCCTCATTTAGTTCGCCTCTTACGACATGCCCCACAGGGATACAGTGGGAAAATTCTTATTCTACGAACCCCCTTCCCACAGGGGAATAGGGTTGGTATCATAAAATACTTTGGATTCTATGCATAGGTGAATGATACTTTTAGTATGTGTGATTCCCTACATGTTTGTAGCATTGTCATTTTTGTTTGGTAGTGTAGGTCAGTGGTTGGATGCATTTTAGTTGTTTGTAAGCAAATTTTGAGTGCTTTATTTTGGAGATGTTGTAATTTGCTCCCATGAAAATTATGTCCCCGTAGTCAAAATAGCGTAGTACCACGGTTTTGTAAATTTTGATTGACATATTTTGTGTCATGAATGGCCAAATTTTCTGGAACAACCATATTTTGCTGTTTACCCTCTGGAGAACATTTTTGATATATTCATTGAATGTTAGTTTGGAGTCAAGGAAAAGACCAATGTACTTGTACTCATGGACTCTCTCAAGTTATTTTCCCCACAGGGTGGCAGCTTTGGTGTTGTTTATTGATTTGCGATTGTGAAAGATAACAGTTTCTAATTGTTAATGTTGATGGTTAGTTTGTTTGCATTGTGCCAGTTATTTAAGTTGCTAAGCTTTATGGTTAGTTTGTCAATGACTTCATTCTCTGTCTGACCATCTGTGTAAATTACAGTGTCATTGGCATACAACTTGAGGTTGTTCATTCCCAGCCAGTCTAGGAGATCGTTTATGTACATTATAAACAATAGTGGACCTAGGACAGAACCTTGTGGGACTCCAACATTAACACCCCTTTCAGTTGATGTCACATCATTTGCTTTGCTTGTATTCGTTGCTTCTGTTGGTCAGATAGTCCCTGACCCATTTGGGTGTGATTCCACAAATGTCAATAATTAATTGATTGCATCAAATTGAATTCAAAACTCTTCAGCCCCGTGCAGCTTCGCGGAAAAGCAGACTGCTTGGTTGGAGGGGTGGAGCTCACTTCTGCAAACTGAGCGCGAAGCCTATCAAGATGATGCCCGGCAGCTTGCTCAGCTGAATCCTGACGAGATGACCCGTGAGGAGCGTGTTGCCATGGTTAATGCATCTTATCATTGTCTGTGCAAGGAGGTATATTAGTCTGCCATAATATTCCATAATATTCCAAATATTTTGTGTCTGTTATATCTACCTAATGTGGACCCGATATGTAATGATGATATTCCTTCATCTTTGTTTTATATTTTGGTTTATTTAACAGTTTGTCATCGTCTTTACCTAGCTTCGTATATAATTGCCATTTGCCTCTTTACAACAACAAACCAACAAACCAACTTTATTTTTCGTTGCAAGGAGGTATATTAGTCTGCCATAATATTCCTAATATTTTGTGTCTGTTATATCTACCGATACTACCGATATAACAGACTGGATTACTTTTTCTCATCGTTTTTACCTAGCTTCGTTTATAATTGCCATTTGCCTCTTTACAACAACAAACTTTATTTTTCATTGAGTTGTGGTGTTTACTTTGATCCAGGCACGCTTGCTGTGATACCTCAACACAGATGGTGAGGTCGACATGTTAGTCTTCCTCAACTCTACACGGGGAAATGTGGACATCTGCTCAGGCACTGCCCATGACTTCTTCGGCAACAATTGGGCAAGATTCCAGGAGTGGTTCGTGTGCAAGGATGGTCAGTTTTAGCCAAATGCCACTTCTTTGGTTTCTCACTATCAAAACATTAGGAAGTGTCAGTCACATCACACGCTTGTGACGCCACCCCCCCCACCCCCACTTCCTAATCCCTTAGAAGAGCCACCTGTATGCGCCCCGCGACCGGTGACACAATCACTATCATCACTCTCCCCCGACACTAATCTCTCGGCATCCTGACTCAGTGTAAACTTCTTGTTTGGACAAGCGTCAAATGAATGAATGAATGAATGAATGAATGAATGAATAAATGCTTAACGGCATACCAGCGCGCTAAGGGCTATACAATGCCATCGAAATGTCTTAAAACCGGTTAAACAGTCCAATGTGCTTTAAAAACGATAAAACTAAGGCAGTACTAACAGTGTCAAATAAACATTTCATACTTGCTACATTAAAATACTGTGCTCGAACATTTGCAAAGTCAATGCATTCAATCAAAATATGTTTCACAGTCAGAGGCACTCCACATGGTATGCATTCTGGCTGGTCTTCTGCTTTAAAAAGGTAACTATGAGTCAAATAGCTATGTCCAATTCGCATACGTGCAACAACGGTCTCTTCGCGTCTACAAGCGTCGACATTATTTTTGCTCTTACATTGCAAACAAAGATGGTCCCACTCACACTTTGATCTGATCCATTTACTAGCCTCTGTAAAACCTGTGCTGCTCTACCTACCTGCCTTTCTTTTTCATTATTTCCTTCATTAAACCTGCATCCTGCATTTGCATGAGTCGATTCGACGAAGGAAGCCGGAGACTGCGTCAGAGTAAAGACATGTTTATTGACAGCGAGGGAGGGCTACACAAGGGGGGCTCAGTCCAGCTCGTCGATGTCGATCGGGGCCTCCATAGGCGCCGGACACTCCGAGGCCGCCGGAGCCGACCCCTATGAAGTAGTCCTTAAAAAGAGGGTGGGTGAGCGTGGTGAAATGAATACGGCGTGAGGAACCGAATCCGAATGCCGATGCGGGGAGAGGTCAGGGGTAGTATTCATCCAATCCGATTGGTGCATGGTGGGTCTCCGGCTTCCCCCGAATCAACCACAATTCGGAATTATGCGCTGATTCGAGGAAGGAAGCCGGAGACTGCATGGGAGTAAATACATGTTTATTGACAGTGAGGGGACTCAGTCCAGCTCATCGATGTCGATCGGGGCCTCTGTAGGCGCCGGACACTCCAGCCGTCGGCGATCCGAGTGAAGATTTCCTCGGAGTACGAGGTTCCATGGAAGTGTGCAGTTGTCCTGTGCTATGGCTTCCTTTTGGGCCGAGAGGGCTGCCAGGGCGTGGGAGGGAAGCCATGCTGGGTCTCAAGGCATTTGAGACCCAGCGTGTCTTCCTCGCGTGTGGCTTTGCCTTTCTTCACCAATTTGCCCTCATCCCCCCGTTCGATTAGGTCGTATGGAAAGAGATATTTGGAGTAAATACCTTTCTTTCAGATGTAGGACTTGGCATCTGCTATGGCCACTGCATGCGGATCATCATTTCCCCCTGGCGTTTCTGGGTTTCCGGTGGCGGCTGTGGGCTGTTTGTGTTTCGCGGCCCGCCGGTGCGTCAGGGACATGTCTTCGCCGCCATTTTGAGAGGGCCCGTTGGGCTGCTCCCCCTCCTGCTCCGGCCTCTGTCACCGTATGGCTCGCTTCGGGGGCCTATCTACAGGTCGTAACGTTTGTCGTGTGTGCTGCATTTTGATGTTTTTCACTTGCGTGCTCTGTTTTTACATGGGTGATGGTAAGTGGGTGCCAGGGGAGGAATTATGCTGTATCCTTGGATTTGAAATGAATACGGCGTGAGGAACCGAATCCGAATGCCGATGCGGGGGGAGGTCAGGGGTAGTGTTCGTGCAATCTGCTTGGTGCGTGGTGGGTCTCCGGCTTCCCCCGAATCAACCACAATTCGGAATTATGCGCCAATTTAGTCTATGGTGTACCAGGCTTGCACTCAAAATATCTCAAAACTCAAATCTAGTTTGTTTGTTTGTTTGTTGTTGTTTTACATCCTAGCAACATCTAAGGTCATATCAGGACGGGTACCGACTTGTGACAGTGCGCACTCATGGTGACTTTATAGTGCTGTCTCACTGGGAAACCAGGCCACCGGCACCATGACCTGGTATGCCACTCAGTCACATTATCCTGACATAATAATGCCAAGCGCTTGGTAGGAAGTGACAAGCACCAATTTTCAAGTCATTGGTTTGACTCGACCAAGGTTCGAACCCATGAGCTCATGATCTCCCAGCACGGGAGACGGACGCTCCAACTCATTCGGCCATCCCAAGAATTAATTGTCGGGAATGAGAGGGGTCGCTCATTCGGACTCATTGCTGGGCACGGTGGAGAGGTGATGCTGCCACCCCCCCCCCCGCATGGGGCGGGGGGGGTTCATGGGGTGGGGGGAGGGAGCCCAACACCCTCACGCTCCCTCCACCAATCACAACACAACCCACCTGAGCCAATCATATCACTCCGGCGACCGGAGCCCGGCGCCACACACCACAAGGGAGTCAGTCTGCAGCACCGCCTCCGACTGACCACTACTGCACCCCCTTTTCTAAAAAACATTTAGACAAGGAAGTCCATTAACGACTCAATTGTCAATCGCCCAATTGACAACCGCGCAATTGACAAAAACACACCTCAAAAGTGCCATCCGCAGCTTACGAGGATTATTCTATTCACCTTCACATATTGACTGTTTACTTGTACTTGTTCATCATATCTTACCTTACTTATAACTGTTCATCATATCTTATCTTATATCTTCACTTGTCCATATGTCACATCTCTCATCTCATGCTCTTATGTTATCACTGCATGACCTTATGTCGGCCACGGCCTGTCATCAATCCACAATGTACACACCCATTGCGGCCCAGGGGCCGCGACCAAATAAAATCCATGTTTCCCCAAACAGCATCATCGTCTTCTGTGCCCGTGAGCAATGGATAAAAATTGTTTTAATGAACTATATGAGGCAGTACATACCAGCTGCCCTCAAAAAGGCCAAATAGTCAACACAACTGAGTAAAATGTGTTTGAGTGTCAGTGGGGACTGACACCCAATACATTCAGGGGGAGGTTCCCCCTTGAGCAGAAAAGCATGTGTAAGCCACAAGTGGCCAATACAGCATCGGCTAAGGACCACTTGGTCCCGCCGACCTCGCGCATGAGTCTGTGGTAGGTTTCCCACAGATGGTTCAATTTCTTTAAGTTTATTAATATTTTCATCCCACTCATGTTGCCATTTGGATTTTATGTGGGTAGCTATTAGTGGTTTCAGATCAGAGTGAGGGATCAGACATGGTTCAAGATCACAGCTCAGGGCCTTCTTCGCAGCCCGATCAGCTCGTTCGTTTCCTTGTATGCCGGCATGGCCAGGAACCCAGCACAGGTGGATATCATACCCATCCGTTGCCAGTTGGTTCATTTTATAGATGACCGTTGCTAGAATAGGGTGATTTGTTTTCAGTCCAGCAACAGCCAGGAGGCAGGAGAACGAATCACTGTATATAACATAGTTAGTGTGGTTGGATACCTCGATACACTCCAAAGCGAGAAGGAGTGCTCGGGCCTCCGCAGTGAAAATCAAGCTCTGATCGGGCAAGCGTATGCCAAATTTTTTGCGTTGGCAGACTGCTGCAGCAGCTACCCGGCTTTGGTCTTTCGAACCATCAGTGTATATGGAGAGATGGTCTGCAAACTGCCCTTGAATCTGTGCATGCAGTCCTTGGTATTCGAGTGGATGTGTCCCAGACTTCCTCAGTTCCGTGAGTCGGAGGATAACCGATGGCTTCCTCAATGACCACGGGGGATGTTCTGGGACTTTGGCATCCTCCAACACGTTCAATTCCATGCCTAAGGCTTCCAAATGAGGTTTCATTCGGAGCCTCAGTGGCCGGATGTAATTTGGCCTGGCTTCATACCTGGATTCATCATGTTGCTCAAATAGACAATTGTGTGCATGATTCAATGCATTAGTTTTATCTTGACTACATATTGCATGGCCAGTTTGATTCTCCTGTTGTTAAGTGATGGTTCATTGGCTTTGACGTAGAGGCTCTGAACCGGTGAGGTGTGGAAGGCCCCAAGGGCCAGGCGCAGTCCCTGTTGGTGAATCGTGTCTACCAGCCCAATATATGATTTCCTTGCAGAGTGCAATTATCTAGATTTGACCAGCGCAGGCCTGTGATGTGGATGGCACCGTCCCCGTGTTCTGGTGGAATATTAAAATCATATTTCAATTTCACCTATTTGGTGCAGAATCGTTCGTTTGTCATGGTGATCGTTTCGAGGCTATATCGACAATATTTCAATGTCACTAATTTTCTTCAAAATCATCAACTAGGACCGTTAGCAATGTTCTGGTGCAATATCAAAATCATATTTCAATTTCACCTATTCGGTGCAGAATTGTTCGTTTGTCATGGTCATCGTTTCGAGGCTATATCGACAATATTTCAATGTCACTAATTTTCTTCAAAATCATCAACTAGGACCTTTATGATTGATTGATTGATTGGTGGTTTCTTTACGATGTGTCAGCAGCATAGGCCATATTCATGGCGAGAATTTTTTGTTTTTATTCAACCATCGCCTTTACATATAATGTAAAAGCATACAAGCAATTAAGTGTCAATAGACACTTATGAATTTTTAAAAGGTAAATCAAAGAATTAATTAATCAAATTGTTTTAATGAACTATATGAGGTGGTACAGACAAGCTGCGCTCAAAAAACCTAAAATGTCTTATTGTTTAACTTTGGTAAAAAGGTCATGCATGCTGTTTGCAGTGTAAAATTGTTGGTGCAGTGCCATAAAATCAATAAAGTTTAGTAAAATGTGCTTGACAGTCAGTGGGGGCTGACATCCAATACATTCAGGGGGAGGGTCCCCCTTGAGCATGAAAACATGTGTTAGCCACAAGTGGCCAATACGGCAGCGGCGAAGGACCGTATGGGGTCGCCGACCCCCCACATGAGAATGAGGTGGTTTTCCCACAGCTGGTTCAATTTTTTAAGTTTATTAATGTTTTCATCCCACTCATATTGCCATTTGGATTTGATGTGGGTGCCTATTAGTGGTTTCAGATCAGAGTGGGGTATCAGACACGGCTCAACATCATAGTTCAGAGCCTCCTTCGCAGCCCAATCAGCTTGTTTGTTTCCCTGGATGCCGGCATGGCCAGGCACCCAACACAAGTGGATTTACCTTTAGCAATGTTCTGGTGCAATATCAAAATCATATTTCAATTTCACCTATTTGGTGCAGAATCGTTTGTTTGTCATGGTCATCGTTTCGAGGTTATATCGACAATATTTCAATGTCATTAATTTTCTTCAATATCATCAACTAGGACCTTTAGCAATGTTCTGGTCCAATATCAAAATCATATTTCAATTTCACCTATTCAGTGCAGAATCGTTCGTTTGTCATGGTCATCGTTTCGTGGCTATATCGACAATATTTCAATGTCACTAATTTTCTTCAAAACCATCAACTAGGACCTTTAGCAATGTTCTGGTGCAATATCAAGATCATATTTCAATTTCACCTATTTGGTGCAGAATCGTTCGTTTTCCATTGTCATTGTTTCGAAACTATATCGACAATATTTCAATGTCACTAATTTTCTTCAAAATCATCAACTAGGACCTTTAGCATGTTCTGGTGCAATATCAAAATCATATTTCAATTTCACCTATTTCGGTGCAGAATCGTTCATGGTCACCGTTTCGAAGCTATATCAACAATATTTCAATGTCACTAATTTTCTTCAAAAACATCAACTAGGACCGTTAGCAATGTTCTGGTGCAACATCAAAATCATATTTCAATTTGACCTATTCGGTGCTAAATCGTTCGTTTTTCATGGTCATCATTTCGAAGCTATATCAACAATATTTCAATGTCACTAATTTTCTTCAAAATCATCAAATAGGCCTTTTAGCAATGTTCTGGTGCAATATCAAAATCATATTTCAATTTCACCTATTCGGTGCAGAATCGTTTGTTTGTCATGGTCACCGTTTCGAAGCTATATCAACAATATTTCAATGTCACTAATTTTCTTCAAAAACATCAACTAGGACCTTTAGCAATGTACTGGTGCAATATCAAAATCATATTTCAATTTCACCTATTCGGTGCAGAATCATTCATTTGTCATCATCATCGTTTCGAGGCTATATCGACAATATTTTAATGTCACTAATTTTCTCCAAAATCATCAACTAGGACCTTAATGCCCGGTACACACCTACCGTTTGTGTGCGCACACCTCCCATATACGATCGAAAACTGCCCGTTTCGCCCACAAAAATCGCTTGGTGTGCACTCCCCACGCACACCTAGCGATTGCGATTCGCACATAAAACTCAGTTTTTAGTGCTAAAAGCAGCCGTTTACGATTGCGATTCGCGATTCGAAAAACGAATCAGCCCGTTTTCAGTTTTAAGCGGGTTGGGTCGAATCGCGAGTTTTAGTGCGCGAATCCTATACGGGAGGTGTGTACTAGGCATTAGCAATGTTCTTGTGCAATATCAAAATCATATTTCAATTTCACCTATTCGGTCCAGAATCGTTCGTTTGTCATGGTCATTGTTTCGAGGCTATATCGTCAATATTTCAATGTCACTAATTTTCTTCAAATTCATCAACTAGCACCTTTAGCAATGTTCTGGTCCAATATCAAAATCATATTTCAATTTCTCCTATTCGGTGCAGAATCGTTTGTTTGTCATGGTCATCATTTCGAGGCTATATTGTCAATATTTCAATGTCACTAATTTTCTTCAAATTCATCAACTAGGACCTTTAGCAATGTTCTGGTGCAATATCAAAATCATATTTCAATTTGACCTATTCGGTGCAGAATCGTTCGTTTGTCATGGTCATCGTTTCGAGCCTATATCGACAATATTTCAATGTCACTAATTTTCTTTAAAATCATCAACTAGGACCTTTAGCAATGTTCTGGTGCAATATCAAAATCATATTTCAATTTCACCTATTCGGTGAAGAATCATTAGTTTGTCATGGTCATCGTTTCGAGGCTATATCGACAATATTTCAATGTCACTAATTTTCTTCAAAATCATCAATTGGGCCTTTATCAATGTTCTGGTGCAATATCAAAATCATATTTCAATAGCAGAATCGTTCGCTTGTCATGGTGTAAAATTTTCCGATCTAATGGCATGAGGATATATGTGAAACTATTATAATAAATTGCAACTTGTCTATATAATGGTAAATGGTGATATATAAAATCCAAAGGCATATGAGGGATATGTGGAATTGGTAAACTATTACTCATTAGGTATAGAAATTGTATAGTAAAATAGTCTTTGGAGGAGTGTCACTTCTTAGATAGTCTTTGGAGGAGTCACCTCACATACCCCCTCCCCCCATGGTGTTATTTATGGATCACTGGCCACTACAAGGGACTGTAGCCAGCATAACAAGGCTTTGTATACAACAGATTGAACTCTGATTGGTGGATGAACCCATGTGACCACTGCCATCTTGGATTCTAGAAACCTATATAAGATAATAAATCAAGGAGTCTCACTCTCCTACTTTCACTCTTTACCTACTTTCCTTCATTACCTGTATTGATTTCTCTTGGCTTGTCCACACCACTCACACCACCTGCCAGCGACTTTATAAAATAGCGACCACGACATGTTGAAACTACCAGGATTTGAACCTACACAACATTGGTTAGTAGTGACTGTATTGACTGTATTTGATACTTTTGGTGTGTTTCGGGAGCATTTGAGGAGTTCAGGCGCAAAACCAAGTAAGTCCACGCGACCTCTTTTGTTTTAAAATCAAGATTTGTATATGCCCATAAATATCATTCTCAGTAATTCCACTTTTCTTTGTATTATAGGGTTATGGGCAATGAACAAAATACTATGAAAGTGATAAATGAACCTTTATTCCAAAACTCATTAATTAATCAACTTTTATTGATTTTTCTGCAAAACCAAGTAAGTCCACTTTCGGTTTGTTTGCAAAACCATGTAAGTCCATTGTCAAAGACTAATCTTATGGAAATCTTGCAGAATCAAAGAACACACAATTTCCACCATAAGCTTACTCATCATCACCACTATCCTCATCAATTGCAACATAGGTTTCCATCATAAACGTCGACAAATCACCCGAGGCAAAAACAAAAAAAAACAAAAAAAAATGTGACCTGACACGCGTAGCTGATTGGCCAGCTACATCTGACGTGGTTTTGCAGACAAACTCGAATGGCGCTTACAAGGTTTTGCAACCAAACCCTATTTTAAGGCCAATTTAACATAGGACTTACCAGGTTTTGAAACAAAACTGATTTGCTCATTGGGTAATAGGGACTAAGAAGTGGTGTCTCCATTGGTTATCTCACTTTTCATGAAAATGGACTTACTTGGTTTTGCGCCTGAACTCCTCATTTTCATTTTATTTGTTATTTAATACTATAAAGGTTATATTTCTTAATTAAATTGTTAGTTGACGGCTGGTTAATTGAACGTAGGTGGTGTTGTAATTTTGATGTTAGGGCTAGAACTACAATTCTTTTTAGAGAATATATATTATATACGTAGTATTTTTATTTCATTTAATTTGATATGTTATTCTAAATTCTAAAAAAAAAAAGGACTTTTCTATTGACTACGACTGGTGGGTTGTTGGAGTGGATGAGTTAGTTTATTCTATTGATTCTCCAATCTTTTTGCTTTATGCAGGGACTAAATTAAATTAAATTGCTTTGTTGATGAGTTTTCCGACGAAAGTGTCAGTTCTTGAGGGAGGCATTAGTCTTTGGCATCGATATTACTGTAATGTCGCATGTCTGAAGCCTCGTGTCGCCGCTAGAATTATTTTCATTTCGGACTACTTTCGGTAATTTTCTTTAACCCTGAAGTAAATTAGAGCGTATTAATATATACGGGAGAGACTTTTCACATTTCTGCTACTGTACAGGTATATCTATCGCGCTTTTCACAACACGCTGAAATTCCTATATAACCCACTACAAGAAGGATATCAATAGCGTGAACATATTTGACTGGTGGTAAGTTATATATTGTATTAAATACACTTACACTACACACTCACTATGCCTATAACACGGTTAAAAGAGGCTGCATTAAGTGAACAATTTGGGTTGTGGTTTGAAAGTCAGGTAGATATAGGGATTCTTAGTGATGACTGTGATAAATTGGAAGCATGGACTAAATTTATGGCTGATAGCTTAGAAAGTATTACTGACAAAAATGAAGAAAGGATATTGCAAATTACAGAGTGTACTGAGGCTGATAATGACAGGGAAGAGCATAGAGAGAGACGGGAATTAGCTGGTCTACAGCATAAAAGTAATGAAACTAAAATAAGAGCTCTTAAAGCATATGGGAAGTCTGTACCTATGCTGGATGGGACTGACAGAGGTGCACTGAGAGAGTGGGTAGATCTTATTGAGAGGATTGGAGTTCTTGCAGATGTGTCAGACTTAGATATAATTCGCTTCGCACTTTCAAATGCAACAGGTACACTGCATGAAGTGTTATTCACTGCCTTCAAAACTAAGGGTGCTAAGTCATGGGATGATATCAAAGAGGAAATTGCTAAGACTTTGTTAACTGCAGATGAAAAGACTCATTTAAAAAGTATGGTAATGAATATGGTACAGAATGAGGGTGAGACATATTGCCAACGGTTTAAAACAGCTGCTAGTAAGGGGTGGAAACTACCTCCTGCGACCTTGGGGACTGACACCTTTGAAATTTTGTTATCACAATTTCTTGATTCATTGTTGGATGACAACACTATGTGGTACGTGGAGACCAATAGACCAAATTCATTGGAGGAAGCTTTTACTCTAGCTATATTGAGTGATAGGTCTGTATTGAGACAGCAATGATGTGCGCAATCACGACTGACAGATTTAAATATGACTAGTCAGGTTGATAGTCTAAACTTTAATTATTCTAAAATGTCTAAAACAATTGCTTCTGGAGGAGTTCAGGCTAGGTCAGTAGCAGCGCGGGAGAGTCAGGCTCTATAGTCGCTCCAGAATGAAATGAAATCACTAAGAAAGTGTGTAGAACGCTTAACGGTATCTGAAAATAAATGTACACGTGCAGATATTCATACAGTAAACATTGCGTCACTGTATGGTGCCAGTTCTTATGCAACGGGCGGACATCTTGAGTCGCCGCGCGTAAGCGTAGCGTCGAAGGGTGAGGTAGCTATTGCATCTAAGAATAGATCAGGTTCAGTCAGAGAGCACACGGGAAAGTATGCGCTGTCAACGCAACAGCGAGGAAGCAATGAGAAAGCGAGGCCAGCTGCGCAGGCGCAGTCGTCAACGTCTAAAAGGGACAGGTGTATCACCAACGACTGCAGAGTAGTGGGTGGGGTGGCTTGACATGTTTTGTATGTAATGAATCACATGTAATGAGAGATTGTCCACATTTAAAATTACTGCGTAGTAACATAAGCTCTACTGCTTCGGGAAACTAAATAGCGCACTTGATACTCGTCCGAGTATTGATATTGATTTTGTTCAAGTAAAATTAACTGGTCTGGTAGACTCAGGTGCGGCTAAAAGTTTAATACATGTAAATGCATTTAGAAATTTTGTAGATATTGGAATAGCACATAGGCAATTGTATCAATCTCAGGTCATTTAAGTCCAACTTTAGGTGTAACTTACATTTCTATTTATGATAAGTTATATCCTTTCTTTGTAGTTGAATCATTAGCTTTTGAATTATTAATTGGGACAGATATCATGGAAATGTGTAATGCTGAGATATGTTACAGAAATAAGTTTGTTTCCTTATGTGATATTGTACATCCATGGAGTAGTTTAGAATTAATTGATAGAAAAATAGCAGGAATAGTTCTAGAAGTAAACTATTGGAAAAAGCATTTTCTCTTTATTTCCTGATTCTAATTAAAAACTTAAAGCTATTAAGGTCGTTGAGATGCATATAGACACAGGTAATGCATATACACTAAATCAAAGACCTTATAGAATACCTTTAAGTAAGAGATATATAGTGGAAAAAGAATTAAATGAAATGTTAGATGATGATATTATTGAAACTAGTTGTAGTCCTTGGGCTTCACCAGTTACTTTATTGCCTAAGAAGGATGGTACTATACATCTTTGTGGTGACTACCGTAAATTAAATGCAGTTACGATTAAAGATGCTTATCCTTTACCTAGGATACATGACATTTTTGATCAATTGCATGGTGCTAAAATTGTTACCACCATTAACCTTAAATCAGGGTATTGGCAGGTAAGGATAGATGAGGATAGCAGACCTAAAACAGCTATAAACACACACATGTGATTATTTCAATTTAAGCGTATGCAATTTGGATTAACGAATGCACCTGCAGTATTCCAAAGAATGCTGAATGTAATTTTTGCAGAACATTTAGGTAAATGTTGTCTAATTTATTTAGATGATATTATTATTTATTCACCTGATGAGGAGAGTCATGAAAAAGATGGGACTAGTATATTGACTATCTTCGAAAGTAACAATATGACTATTAAAGAATCTAAATGTGAATTTGGAGTTACTGAAGTAAAACTCTTAGGTTACGTTGTATCTTCAGCAGGACTGAAGCCGGATCCTGAAGAAATTACTGCAATAAGAGATATGGCTTCACCGAAAAGTAAAAAAGAAGTAAGACGATTGTTAGGATCGGCAGGATACTATAGACAATTAATTCCTAATTATGCTGATGTTGTCGCTCCTATAACTTATTTAACTAGTAATAAATGTAGTTTTGAATGGACTATGGAATGTGAAATTGCATGGAATGAGTTGAAGACACTTTTATTAGATTGTGTACTGTTGAAATTTCCTGATCCTTTTAAACCATATAAACTGTATACAGATGCTTCTGAGGACAGTTTAGGTGCTGTGTTGGTACAGGAGGATGAGAATGGAATAGACAGGCCCGTGCATTTAATGAGTACTAGATTTTCTCCTGCTCAACGTAGTTATCCTACTATAGAGAAGGAAGCATTTGCTATTATTTATGCTCTAGTAAAATTAAGACCTTACTTATATGGTGCAGAATTTACTATCTATACAGATCATGCTCCATTGAAATGTTTTTTCACTAAAGAAATCCGTAATACACGTATACAACTTTGGGCAGTATTATTAGCAGAATTTTCAGCACCAATTGTATATCTGAAAGGTGTAGATAATGTCTGGGCTGATATGTTGTCTAGATTGAGACCTAATACAGAAGCAAAGGAACCAGTAGAAATGTTTGCTTTTGATTCACTGTTAGCAGAACAGCTGATTCCATTTGAACACTATGAACTGTCATATAATGATGTAATTAATGAACAGAAAAAGATGAGAGAGTATACGTTAGGTGAGATGAAGAAAAGAATTATTTGTTAATGGATAATCTTCTTTATTCAATGATAGCTCCTGCTAAGAAAGATACGTATCCTAGATTAGCGTTACCAACAAAATACAGGAATTCTGTAATAAAGATAGCTCATACTGAGGTAGGTCATATGGCTATGTCTAAAACATTAAAACGATTACAAGAACATTTTCGTTGGCCTGGTATAGCTGGAGATGTCCATAGAGTAATTACCAATTGTCCAAATTGTGTGGTTAATTGTTGTAAGCGCACACATGTGTATCCACAATCGATGCCATTGCCTAGTGCACCTGGTATTGTGATTGCTGCGGATCTTTCTGGTCCATATCCAGTTAGGACTAGTGGTAATAGATATTTATTGTCTATTATAGATCATTGTAGTGATTGGGTTGAATATAAAACATTGACGCACTAATGAATTATTAGTGAATAAAACAAAAATAAAGCCTAAAGTATTACATTCGAGAGAAATTGGTACTGGGCCATTTACGCGCCAGCAAGCGCGGAGGATGGATTCAATAATTGGTAGTTCTAATTTATTCTAAAGAATTGACCAATCACAGCAATCAACACTGCGGAAGGATCGACGAATCTGTGGATGTATGAGTGCTTCGGCTCATTCGACAAGAAATTTCTTTGTTTCTACCCCACTAATAAATAACGATTGCGCCATGCCTAACCATTGCATTAATACGAAGCAAGAATTAACAATAGCGCAAGTCGACAGGTCTAAATCTAATCGACAGGGTTCGCGAGGTTTAGTCATAAGCAATGTTTATGTTCCTTACTAAACTAGTGCCAAGATTGACGCCAGTAATTAAGTTACTAAAAACTGTTTAAATACAGACATGTTGTTGATGGTATTGACACCGTAGTAGCATTGCTATAGTGAAGTGAATTGACACTTGTTGCTTACCGAATGCTACAGAGCATTTCTGGCGGATTAAGTAAAGGAAGTGGATACTTTACTGGAACATGGTGACATGTCCTAATGTAAATTGTTATTCTACCGTGACATAGAGCGAAAAACGTTCACCTGTGGTGACTGGATGTCATACTAACAAATAACAATTTCATTATTCTCCATTGTCTTTTCTATTTATCTAAGTTAATGTTTAGTACGCCTACGTATTACGGGGTGAGACGTAAAACAGGTGTTACTCGATGGTTTGAGTTTAAACTGTTTAGCTACTAAAAAGAACTAAATTTCGTCACACTAATGACTGAAATGTTATGTTAGCATGAAGTAATACTCTAGCACTTTCGCTAAGACTTTGTGGATGTTATAGTTTTGGAAATGGTAGATCTTGCATATGTAAGAATTGACATTATTAAAGCGGATTAATGGCAAATAACCAAAGATGTTATATACTTTGTTTTCGGACACACCATTGAAATTGCATTATCTATTCTTAGTACAAAAATCATTATTCATTGGGCGTGAAAAACCTAAAAACGCTTAAAATAGCATATTGATTTTGCATTACCGTATTGATTCTATTAATTTCTCGCACGCTAAAATTCTATTATATACTATGAACATAGGCATTTCATCGAACCTGTACCACTCGAGTGGGAGAAAAGACGGATGCGTAGGGTCGATAGAGTGATTCTATTCGACGAGCGTAATCTTTTCGCGAGTATACGGTAAGGCCGATAAGAGATCTAAGGCGCGAGCCGGGAGTCTATGTCTTATCAGGTGTCGACGAGCGACATGCGTGAAGCAATAAAACAAATTTATTTGGTGAGTATGAAGCAGTAGTTACAGATAATTCACCGACGCGTGAAGCGTAATTGGACATAACATGATTAACATGAACGATTTGTCTTAAAATGTCACTAATCTTTGTGGTGGTTGACGAGATTAGGTGGAAGCATTTCGTCATTGACTGGAACTTTTGTAAAGTCCATGTATTATGTTTTTGTGCTAATAAATGCATAACTAATTAACTATGATACTTAAAAGCATGAACTAAGTTAGTTAAGACATCTAAAGTATCTATTCTATGTTATTATGTGTATTACAATACATATAAATGGATATAACATTATGAAATAAGACATTTAAATTAACTTTTTAAAACATTTTTTATTTTCTGGTAAGAAATTTATTCTATATGTTCATATCACTTAATAATGTGATATATAGGATAAAGAAATTATTTATTTAAAAATAAAAATAAATAATGTTCTTGATTATGATTCATATGGATGAAAAACCTAAGCAGAGAGTTGATACTTGTAGACTACAATTTGATATAAATTACTTTCTGATCCGTATTTTCCAGGCAGAAACCTTTAGACGGGAAGTAACTGCATAACTCCACAGTGAAGTGAAGTAACTGGTAGTTATGGGATTTTCTGACCCCAGGTTCAGGACAGATCATTGCATTTAATTTCAATTGTGAGGTCGAACGTATAGGTACTCTTGTGGAAGTTCTATTCCATATTAAACTTTTCAAAAATATTCCGCTAAGCAAAAACATTAGTTGAACATCGGGAGATTTTAAGTAATGTCTGACGTGAAGATCTTTTTCATTCTGATTGAGTGATCTGCAAGATTCTTCCACTTTTTGTTCCTATTGTTTGCTGAGCGAGACATGATTTGCTTTCTACTACTTATCAAGTGGAGAAGATACCTGGTGAGGTAAAAGTAATGCCTAGGGTATTGAATGAACTAAATTATTTTTACAAAGGCAACTGTTCGTTGGGAGGTCAGCTAAAATAATTATAGGGATTTCACAATTTTGTTTATAAATATGTTATGTTAACTTTGCAAGAGCAAGATGATCAGATCTAAAGCTATGAGTTGAACTGATATATATATATCTTTTTTTATATGATCTTCAAACATTTGTTTTTGTCAAAATGATCAGTATTTTTTTGGGTGAACTGGGCACAGTTGATCTTAAAAATATGATTATTATATTTTTTATCATATACTTATTGAGTCATCTAGAGGGATACTAGGCATAGTTGGACCTATGATTATCATTATGTATGGTGATTCACATATCTGGCTTGAGGAAGTGTAATTGATTTTCAGCAGGCTGCACAGTGAAGGGAAGTAACTGATGGCAGTAAGACGACAACTCTGAACTATTGGGGAATGACTTTCTGATCACTAAAAATGGCATGAACTAATTACTCTGTAACTCCATTACAGTACAGATAGATGCATTTATGTTCAGTTGTTATTTTGAAATCAGTAGGACTGAAGAGTTAAATATATATTTTTTATATGTTTCTTTAACTTGAGGAAGTATGTTGTAACTCAGCAGGGCTGAAGAGTAATTAGCATATATATATTTTTGAGATCATAAGCAACTTTTTGCAATATATTATACTATTATTGTTAATTAACTAATATTGCTAAATTTGTATAGACATTCGACTATATTACACTGCATAACTGTTTTGCTATTGATGATATAAAATGATACAAGAGATGACTAAAAACACAAATTCTTTGAGGTTTGACTGAGAGTTCCTTAAATGTTTTAATTTTGTTTAAATTTATTCAAATGAATGAAACTTACCTGGAGGATAGGCCACATAAAACTTGTGTTGGATCGTACAGTCACATGGACTGTTAAACTCTGCTTAAAACTATAGTTACAAGGAAGATTCTTTTCTTGATGATACTAGGGGTATTATCTTCTTCTTCTTCTTGTAATGCTGTGGCATTCCACATCTTCTGATGTGAGATGACACTGTAGTGAGCTATAAGAGTGTCACCTTATCTACTACATATTGTCAGAGGACGACTCTTACCTATTTTTGTCCAGGGGGATGAATTTGTCCAGGGGGATTTGAAACTAAATCATATAATGTAGGATGTTATCATAATTGTCATTAAATGTCATAGTCAGAGGTTGATAAATGGTTCAGTTATAATGCATGAGTATGGTTGAATGTTATCATTTATTGCATGGAGATGTATTCATTGAAATTCATCAAGGTACATTATTAACATTATTGTCATGAGATGTCTTTCATATTGAAATTAGCCTAGACATAGGGTTGTCCATAAAGGGTATTCATTTGAAAAATCATGTACATATGGGATGTTGAATGTTGCATGAAAGATTCATTGAACATTTATTGCATAATTGATGAATGTTATCATGTATTACAGAGGTAATTTGTTCCATTAAGCAAAAACTATCATTGACATTATTTGTGTTATAGGGACATATTAATGATCTTTTGATACTAGAGATATTTATCATTAACAGTATTAGTGTTTTGAGAACATATAATAATTTTGATACTGAAGATGTATATTATTGACATTATTCATGTTAGAGGAACATATTAATGATCATTATATTGCAAAAGCATCTAGTTATATAATCTATAGGGTATTAGATTTAAATTTAAAATGTTAAAATACTTTGAGAATATTATTATTCTAAAATAATTTTATTGAATATAAACATAATAATTGATATGTTATATCGATAATTTCTGTGTCTTAAGTCATCGGTTGCCTTCTACGAAGACTACATCACAGGATCACAGGACCTTGAACATTGAGATCACATCAGTAATAACAATGGACAATCCTCAGTTCATGAGGAATTGCAGCATATGCTGATGGTCACTGTGTTGGACTGATAAGGTTCACGATGAACTTTCACATATGTGACTGAGTCAATGATTTCATAGCAGCAGTGTGATGGACAATGCTGCGTTCACGAGGAACTAAAGCATATGCTGACGGGTGCTTGGATCGATGATGTTCTAGAAGTATGCAGCTTTAACATTGACATTAAGTTGACTTCGCGATATCAGCAATATCAATACGAGGCTCAGTTTGTGGAGAACTGCAGCATATGCTGATGGTCAGTATGTTCGCAATAAGGTTCATGAGGAACTTTAGCATAGATGACTGAGTCAAGGATTTCACTTCAGCAATGCGACGGACAATGTGGAGTTCAAGGAGGACTGGCGCATATGCTGATGGTCATTGGATTGTGTTAGCGATATCACAAGCAGAGACTGGCGTAGTTCACGAAGAACCAGCGCAGAGACAATTTATTCAATACAAATTCGCCATTTCGCCGGAGAAACGCCTTAACATCATAAATGGATGTCAACAAAAAGAGAACATTCTAATACTACTACAGTATGGTTTAAACTTGAGTAAGAGCATGTAAATCTATTACCATTTAATAATATAGATATAAGTATTATGGTTTTGAAGTTCAAAAAGAACCACTGTCATTGCTTTGTTTACATTATGCCGCCGAGTTAACGCTGTCGTATATGAATTTCTATTGCCGTGATTATATTTGTTAATACTGATATTTGATGCTTTATCTTTGCACAGGAGGTACAAAAAGACATATTAATTCATCTTTTGCCATTATTTCGACACGAAATGACTTAAAATTGGTGAAATCAAAGATTTTGGTCTTGATTTGCAAGAAAATAGTTCGTGAAACTTGGTCATTGATTCAAACCGCTTAGGCCTTGTTTTCTCATTGGATTGAGTTCCGTAATGTTAATCCTATGAAGACCTGTCGAGCAACCACGCGTCTACCATCGACGTCCCAGGTTTCTTCTATTTTGACAGTCGGTAAAGCAAAAGCCTTGTACAAGCGTATCGATGTTGGACTAAATGACAGCAGATACCAAATCCGATTAAGCACTAATTTAAGATCGATGCTATGTGACTGGAGTGTGCCTTGGAATCGTTTCAAAACGACCTCTAAACCATCACAAAACTAAGATATGCTCAGAATAAGCTCAAAATGATGGCAAATGAATCAGATGCTTCTTAAGACATCATATGAGATATCAGGAAAATCATATGATATTCAAAACATGGTAAAAATTAAGATTATAAAAATAAAATGAAAAATCTATTTTATATTCAAAAAATTGTTTCTCTCGAAGTCAGATATACCTTATCCATTAACGTGACTACTTAGACTCAATTTATTATTTTGGTTGATAGAGATTTAAAGGTGATATAACTACAACGTAGTACTGTGCACTTCTTTCTACGCTGCTGGGCAGGTGGTAAGAAGTGGAGGGGCGGAGTACATTGTAAAACTTTCCGATCTAATGGCATGAGGATATATGTGAAACTACTATAATAAATTGCAACTTGTCTATAAAATGGTAAATGGTGATAAATAAAATCCAAAGCCATATGAGGGATATGTGGAATTGGTAAACTATTACTCATTAGGTATAGAAATTGTATAGTAAAATAGTCTTTGGAGGAGTGTCACTTCTTAGATAGTCTTTGGAGGAGTCACCTCACATACCCCCTCCCCCCATGGTGTTATTTATGGATCATTGGCCACTACAAGGCACTGTAGCCAGCATAACAAGGCCTTGGATACAACAGATTGAACTCTGATTGGTGGATCAACCCATGTGACCACTGCCATCTTGGATTCTAGAAACCTATATAAGATAATAAATCAAGGAGTCTCACTCTCCTACTTTCACTCTTTACCTACTTTCGTTCATTACCTGTATTGGTTTCTCTTGGCTTGTCCACACCACTCACACCACCAGCCGGCGACTTTACAATGGTCATCCTTTCGAGGCTATATCGACAATATTTCAATGTCACTAATTTTCTTCAAAATCATCAAGTAGAACCTTTAGCAATGTTCTGGTGAAATATCAAAATCATATTTCAATTTCACCTATTTGGTGCAGAATCGTTCGTTTGTCATGGTCCTCGTTTCCATGCTATATCGACAATATTTCAATGTCACTAATTTTCTTCAAAATCATCAACTAAGACTTTTAGCAATGTTCTGGTGCAATATCAAAATCATATTTCAATTTCACCTATTCGGTGCAGAATCGTTCATTTGTCATGGTCATCGTTTCGAAGCTATATACACAATATTTCAATGTCACTAATTTTCTTCAAAATCATCAATTAGGACCTTTAGCAATGTTCTGGTGCAATATCAAAATCATATTTCAAATTCACCTATTCTGCGCAGAATCGTTCGTTTTTCATGGTCATCGTTTCCAAGCTATATCAACAACATTTCAATGTCACAAATTTTCTTCAAAATCATCAACTAGGACCTTTAGCAATGTTCTGGTGCAATATCAAAATCATATTTCAATTTCACCTGTTTTGTGCAGAATCGTTCGTTTTTCATGGTCATCGTTTCGAAGCTATATCGACAATATTTCAATATCACTAATTTTCTTCAAAATCATCAACTAGGACCTTTAGCAATGTTCTGGTGCAATATCAAAATCATATTTCAATTTCACTGATTTGGTGCAGAATCGTTTGTTTGTCATGGTCATCGTTTCGAGGCTATATCGACAATATTTCAATGTCACTAATTTTCTTCAAAAATCATCAACTAGGACCTTTAGCAATGTTCTGGTGCAATATCAAAGTCATATTTCAATTTCATCTATTCGGTGCAGAATCGTTTGTTTGTCATGGTCATCGTTTCGAGGCTATATCGACAATATTTCAATGTCACTAATTTTCTTCAAGATCATCAACTAGGACCTTTAGCAATGTTCTGGTGCAATATCAAAATCATATTTCAATTTCACCTATTCGGTCAATTTAAATAAGTAGATTTACAATCGTTTATTTTGGTTTTGTTTTGCAGACTGTGTTTCCCACCACAGCCGAACAGCGGGCTATTCTGCAGCGCTTTTATGACAAGGGCTTAGTTAGCACATCCAAGCCCTTCGAGCCGGAGCTGCAGTACACTGCGCGCTGCATGCTGCAGAGGCCGCCAATATGTCTTTTTGTGCCATCAAGGTTAGAATCAATTAATCATCTCCCCCCCCCCCTCTTGCGAAATTGTAATCGAATTCTCATGTTAGAACGACCCACATTTTGAACTTCCAATTGCATGATAAATCGAGTTTATCCTTTCGTGTCACACTTTCTAGCTTTGTGAGTAATTTTTTTTTTTAAGTATTGTATCTCAATGGAACATATACCAATTGAAAGAGCTTGAAGAGACCTTAAACTTGGTAGTAATATAATGAAAAACTTGGTAGTCATTGAATTAGCATTTGACCGGATGGTGACTGGGGTAGGAGTGTGATTAGGGTCAATAGATCGATCATTTAAAGCCACCCAGAACTACGCTTGGAGCATGATAACAGAGTGGGTTAGGTTACCAGATACACCTGAACAAACAGACAGACTGCTTTACGTCCTAGCTAACCACCACCAAATGACCTTCACTTTGTCAACTGTTAGCTTTACAGATACATCTGAACTATTTTTTAGAAAAGAACAAGAGAAATTGGTTTTAAATCAATGGAGATTAAACTGATATAACTTAACTTGGGCCATGACAATACTTTTAACCAAATACATGTCTTAAACATTATTTGCCGATTTCGCATTTCTCGCTCTAGGTTTGTATCAGCAATATGCGACGGAATGCTCAGGAGCAGGCCTCTCCAGCCGCTTCCGCGTCAGCTGCCACTGACCCAGAATGCCTTCGTCAGAAGGTTCGGCTGTCCGTGCAGCAATCGAAGCGCACAACAATTTTCGACCTATACAAGACTCCACGCAGTCCGGTATATTCTTTAGATTTCATCTCATTGTTAAATATGTTTTTGTACTAAGTGTTTCTTTCTAGCTATAATAAACACATCGTATTTTTTCTGTCTGAAGATCTTAGATCTTAGATTTGACACGACCTAATTCTCTATGCCGACTTCAAGGTAAAGGACCAACATTTCACTGTTATTATATACAACGGATTACGTACGTATTGGAAAAGCACCAAAAAGTGTTTCTTTTTTAGCAATTGAAAATAAGCACTTTGTATACCTGTTTTGGTACACAATTGAATATTGTTTTAGTATCATCTCATGCGCACTGTCACAAGTCGGTACTCCTCCCATTATGACCTTAGATGTTGCTCGGACATAAAACAACAGCAAACAAACAAACAATAATTAATTGATTGCATCAAATTGAATTCATAACTCTTCAGCCCCGGGCAGCTTCGCGGAAAAGCAGACTGCTTGGTTGGAGGGGTAGAGCTCGCTTCTGCAAACTGAGCACGAAGCCTATCAAGAGGATGCCCGGCAGCTCGCTCAGCTGAATCCTGACGAGATGACCCGTGAGGAGCGTGTTGAAACGGTTAAACCGTCTTATCAACGTCTGTGCAAGGAGGTATATTAGTCTGCCATAATATTCCATAATATTCCTAATATTTTGTGTCTGTTATATCTACCTAATGTGGACCTGATATGTAATGATGATATTCTTTGATCTTTGTTTTATATTTTGGTTTATTTAACATTTTGTCATCGTCTTTACCTAGCTTCGTATATAATTGCCATTTGCCTCTTTACAACCAAAAACCAACAATCAAACTTTATTTTTCATTGCAAGGAGATATATTAGTCTGCCATAATATTCCTAATATTTTGTGTCTGTTATATCTACCGAATGTTTTTTATTTAACTTTTTGTCATCGTTTTTAACTAGCTTCGTTTATAATTGCCATTTGCCTCTTTACAACAACAAACTTTATTTTTCATTGAGTTGTGGTGTTTACTTTGATCCAGGCACGCTTGCTGCGATACCTCAACACAGACGGTTAGGTCGACATGTTAGTCTTCCTCAACTCTACACGGGGCAACGTGGATATCTGCTCAGGCACTGCCCATGACTTCTTCGACAACAACTGGGCAAGACTCCGGGAGTGGTTCATGTGCAAGGATGGTCAGTTTTAGCCGAATGCCACTTCTTTGTTTTTCTCACTATCAAAACATTAGGAAGTGTCAGCGACATCACACGCTTGTGATGCCCCCCACCCCACTTCCGAATCCCTTAGAAGAGCCACCCGTATGTGCCCTATGACCGGTGGCCCAATCACTGTCATCACTCTCCCCCGACACTTCCTAATCTCTTAGAAGAGCCACCCGTATGCACCCCGCGACTGGTGGCACAATCACTGTCATCACTCTCCCCCGACACTAATCTCTCAGCATCCTGACTCAATCAAAACTTCTTGTTTGGACAAGCATTGACAACATGATTTTTGCTCTTACATTGCAAACAAAGATGGTCCCACTCACACTTTGATCTGATCCATTTTCTAGCCTCTGTAAAACCTGTGCTGCTCTACCTACCTGCCTTTCCTTTTCATTATTTCCTTCATTAAACCTGCATTTGTTTATGCATAGAAGGCAATAAATACTGAGTCAATGCACTCAAAATATCTCAAAACTCAAATCTAAGTAATCTATATATATCCATGCACTTCCCCCCTCCCCAGAATCTATTACAAATGACTTACGACTGGTTTCTGAAATATGACCCTTAGTAAGGAAACCAGAGCAGGCCTGTATCAACATCCTCCTCTTCAGCTGCCCCTGCTGTTGCTGCCCCTGCTGCTGCCCCTGCTGCTGCTCCCGATCCACCCATGAGTGCCAAGGAGCGGATCCGCATAATATATCTGACCAAACTGCAGGATGCTCTGGGTACGATCTATAAATTGATAGCCTTTAGGAAATCCATGTCCAATCTTGATATCACCTTTATGAAATCCAATATTGTACATTGCAATTTAGGTTTGTTAATTCCTGCTCAATCTAAAAAAATATTGTACATTACAATTTAGGTTTGTTAATTCCTGCTCAATCTAAAAAAAAAAATTGTACATTGCAATTTAGGTTTGTTCATTCCTGATCAATCTAAACAAAAATGTAGGAAAATCTGCATCAAATCCCACAAGCAGAGGCAAGCATAGGCAAACCTATCTTGCACAATAACAGTATGTTCCGGAGAACTTGTTCTTTTTTAATTACAGTAGTTCACTTTCTAGCACTACCTTCAGCACCCACTGACAAACTATATATGATGTTCTTCCGAGCCATTACTCACATTGTAAACAATTTGCTGTTTTCAGAAGTCTTTCTTGGTGGACATACCGCAGGCTTCAATGTGGGAAGGGTCCTACCGGAAGCCCTTGCTAAATTTGGGGCAGTCATGGTGGGTCTTCCTGGTCCAATTGTCAACCCAAATGCGCTCCGTAAGGAGTACTTCCTTGCCATCATGGCAGCTGACATTCGGATCGTGAAGACCCCTGTGAGTGCTCCTGTTGAGGTCTGTCTTGAGATTCCCCACCAACTTGTCCAGGTATCTCCCACAATTCCGTGAACATCAAGCTGTACCGATCGCGCAGCTGCAGTTCTCCCCCATCCAACTGTAGCTCGCCCTTGGTGGAGTCTGACAGCACTTGGGAAATGGCTGTTGTACCCATAGCCATTGAGAATGAGCATGGCGTGCTACTTGGTTGTAGTCAACCTTCGTCCTCCTTGGCTATGAGCCCTGCTAGACTTTATGCGGTCAGGCAATTGCCCAAGTTGAATTATCTACGATTAATTCTCATCTGCCCAAGTTCAATTATCTACGATTAATTCTCATCTGAAGAACACACCTCTGAGTGACGTAGAAGATCATCCACATCCATCTGCTCTGAATCATGGAAGGAATTATTATCCACTTCGGTTTCACTCCCACTCCCACTCCCACCCTCACTACCACTAGGTATAGCAAAAGTACCCGCAAAAATTCTATGCAAAATGGTCTGATCCAACTCCATATCAATGTGGAATTTGAGCCTAGCAACATCAGCAACATCGAACTGGACCATCTCATTAGCACTAATTTTATCCAAAATAAATGCCTTTATACCGGGGATTTCAGCACATACAAGAGCCTGCTGCAGTTGGGCCTTACAGGATATATAATGGGACATGAGCGGAACTATCTCAATACATAAAGACCGTAGCTCTTCCTCAGCCCTGTTTAAAAGTTCATGTGCAAAGACGTATGCACGCTGTAGCAGACAGTGTCCGGATCTTCCAAGTCGTTGTAGAATGGACGTCTGGTTCACGAACTATGGCCAGTGTGACTTGGTCTGCTGCAGGAAGTGCTCGCGTAGTGAGCGCAACAACTTACCATTCACAGCACGCAACTGAATGGAGATGCGTTGAGCGGATGTATTTCCATGTGCAGTTCTCTTTAGGAGTGTTAGATGGCGGCATTCCATCGACTGCTGATGCATCCGCTTTCGGGTGGCAGCAGACAACTTGATGCGTGACCGTTGAAGGTGATCCCTCAGCAGAGCACTGCCCTCTCTCCAGAGACGGCGAACTTTTAGGCGCACCTTTAGCGATTCCTCAGAACGATGCAATAGGGCTTCACTCCTGCAAAAGTGAAAAGAGTGTATGTAAATTAATAATTGATGATATTAAACATGGCATAATGTACAGGTTTATATATATGTAAATTATGTACAGAAATATGCAGTGCTTATACTGATTTAGACTCTGGCAAAAGTGAAAAGACTATGGAAATTATTAATTGATGATATAAAACATGGCATAATGTACAGAAATATGTAGTGCTTATATTGGCTTAGAAATGTATAATCTTAGACAGCGCAAAGTGACCCTGTATAACTCGTGGTGAGCACCATCTAATGCTCATCTTCTACTGCTAGGTGAAGGGAACCGTACTCGGCCAAATGCTCTCCAATCACAACTCTTTTTTATGTTTATACACCATGGAGATTCAAACTATTGGAGCAAAACTTGATTATATAGGGTGTATTTATATAGTTATTTAAAAAGAGAATACTATAGTCACTAGTCGGGATTGTCAGCAATTTTTAAATCCTCAGTTTCATAAGCGTGTTACTCACGTGGCTAATTCTTCCTTCAACTGGATGTCAGCAGGCAGCAATGGCAGCTTCACCACATGGCGTACCAGGGAGTAGTAGTTGTTTAGCTTGTGTGCATACTTCTCCCGAGGTGATAGAGCTGGTTTACGCACCCTACGGATCTGTCCGTACTTTTCTTGGAAGTTTGCAGCCCATACGGCAATGGTCGCTGGAGTTAAGGCCTCTCCCTCCACTGAAAAAATTATAAACATGTCATAATGTAAATGGGTTTAACCTAAATTCACCCACGTGTGATATTACTGCGTTCCGGCCGTCATGAACAACAGATAATATCATAAACTCTTTCCCCTTCATTTCACCTGGGATGCTTCTATTCGAACCAAGACTAATACTCAGTAACCACAACTAAAGAAGAAAGGGAAGACAAGTCACAAAGATTGACAGTGAAGATGTTGTGCTTTATTGCATCAACTCATGTTCACCTACTAGTGACCTATCACCCTATCCCCCTAGCTTCTGTCCACACAGAATCTCATTTACTTTAGCCTGTATAGAAAGCAGTGCCTACAGCCCATGGGATAGGAGTCCTATGGCTGTGTACACCCTCAATTGGAATATATGAATTTTGCTAGGATCAGACAGAGGAGTGTCTGGGGTTCCTGCTCAAAAGTAGGTGTGTCTCACTCAAGAGCCAGGAGTAGAGTGCCGGTGTCCAGTGTGACTGGAGCATCGGTCCTTGATTTGCATAATCTTGTGTAGCTCGTGTGGGTCAGAAGCCTAGAGGGAAGGGGGCGACTGGACCTCACACAGCCAGCCAATCAGGCACCCCCCACAGCCTGGGAGGGTGGCAACCTCCAGCAGGGGTGGCTGCCACACCACCCACCTGCAGGCGGCATCTCGGTGTATATGCAGATTAGGCTGGTGTGCTGCCCATCGGTACCATGGTAACCGGTAGTTGCCAACAGTTACAAATATATATATATATATATATATATATACCACCAATGTCCTTACTGTCGAATTGCATTCTTTATGAATACATAGAGGGACATTGCATCAACCTTGAACTGTTTCTTATATAACACATCTCTTCATTAATCTTAGGCAGCATGTATGAACATATATTTCACATAGTTTATAGCATGTCATAATGTGAGTGGGGCATAAGCTTGTCCCCACTTTGTCACCAAAAAATAGAATGTGCTCTGCAAATATATAATTCTAAACCAAAAATCCGTATATTTTTACAACGTCCCTCTTCCAATTCTACTTGAGCAAATGGCCAAGAAAAATGGAAGCCCTTAAACATTACGTCTTTTTCAGTTAAGCCAGCGTGAGTGCCATACAGTGGAGCAATAGGAGTGTTACTATACTTTATGAGTTTCGGGATCCTACCTGTTTTGAATGCCCACACCTATTATTTCAATCTTAAATACATTCTCCACGGCATTGGTGACTCCTCCCATCCCCACTGTCAAAGTTTTTCTTTAAAGTTTTCTGCCTTTCTCCAGTTCTCCACCACCTTGAGGACCATTCCTATCTATTTGTTTACAGTAATTGTTTTAGACAAGAACAGCCCCAACATCTATACTAGAATGGCGGTCCCAATGTAGACGGTGCCTTTGAACCGGCTATGTTGCTACTTATCTATACTAGTTCTTCTCCCCCTTAATTAATATTACCTTGATATTTTAAAAGGATGTCTTTTATCCTCCTGTCAGTGTCCTGTGTCTGCTAACTCTCCTGCACGCCCAGGCCTCCTTTAAAACTAATGATAAAAAAAAAGTTTTAAAAATAGGGTAAGCAGGATAGAACAGCAACACAAGCAGGGAACCATGACAGGTTAGATCTTGTAACAGACAATGAGAACAAACATGTCTTTCAGTAGTGATTGATCCAATCAAGCGGGTTTTAGACTACCGAATAAGATAATAACAAAAAATCAAAAATAATGTTGCGAACCCATCAGCGACCTGATCGGTCCACCAATCCAACATCAATCAACTGACCCAAATCAATCAGATGACTCGAATCAATCATTGACTCGAATCCATGAAATGAAGCCAATCATTTCTTTCATTGGTTGACCCCGCCAACTATAGTGACCCTTACCACTTATTAGCCCCGTCAATTCTCGACCCCAAGATCAATCAAATGATCCGAATCACTCAAATGATCCGAATCACTTCAAACATGATCGTACCATTAACGCCTACTGTGGCACCCCACCGCCGATGCCCACACCAGTGGTGTGCACATCCTCGTGAGCCCACACATTTCTGCAGCCTGTCCAGCACCGCATCCCCCCGATTGGACCTTCAGATGCCGATTAAGGATCCGAGATCCAATCGCGATAACATGCGCACCGCAATCAGCGCCTGTACCTTACTGGATTGACCCAAAAACCACATCCTTGGTTTAAACAAACAAAAAATCTGACTGGTGCTCGGATCACGTCCCTGCCACACACTAACCTACGAGTACATGTAAATGGAGGGAGGCAGTGAACACACAGCGCGTCCCATACCGTCCGCCCTACACTAGGTCGTCTTTCTCTCGTATTTCCCATCGCACCCGCAAACTCGTCCCTCCTACACTTACATCGTCTTTCTCTTGCATTTCCACCATCATACACACGGACTCGTTCCTGCCGGACAGCATCGTCCGGTTCGATTACATGAGCAGCCCGAGGCGCGAACTCGTCTATGGCTCAGTCTGCGCCCGATGGGTCAGGTGGCCGCTAGGACCTTCCCATGGCTATATCCATGCCAGTTTCATGCAAGCGAGGAATCAGAAAGGTGCATAATGTTTAATTAAATCCTCTCTCCCTTACTTTGCTACTGCGGGTTCTTCGCAAGCAGGAATCCAAGGAAAGACCAACTGCTATGATTAGCTTCCCCCCCATACTTGTATCCTACAAGCAGGAAACAGAGAGGCACCTAACGTTTAATTAAATCCTCCCCCCCTTACTTGTTCATTGTGGGTTGGGCGGGGAGCCTAAATTCCCGATTTTCCCAAATCCCCCGAGCACTACCAGGATCCCCAGTTAGCTACCCATCGCCAGACCGAAAGGCTTGGGAAGGGCTAGGAGTAGGTGACTAGAAATCCTATGATGGCAAGCTCCAGTGGTTCTGAGTGACTCTCACTCCATTATATAAACATCGGTCAATTCCGACCGATTACTTGTGCCGAAATGAGAAACATTATTTTGTTTTGAATTTTATACAACGTCCATGCTCATCCCCCTCAATTTGGTTCTGACGCATAAGAATTGCATATAATATTCCCGATATACACTACCCCTAGTAGGCAGCTCAGAACTTGACAAATAACTATGCAAGTTATACAGCGTCCCTGCTCATCCCCGCAATTTTCGGTTCCGACGCCACGGGCACTGAATACACACGCTAGTAACCTTATTATGCCTTATATGGAAGCGCCGCCAGTTCCAACACTACGCCCTCCAGCTTATCCATCACTATATCATCTCTATGGATAAACAACGGGGAGGGAGGGGAAGAGTTCTTTCAATTCATAAACCCCCGCCTCCCTGCTCTCCGGCTCCATACCTTCCTGTTTCCTTGGACGTCTGCATCTGTTACCCTTCTTTCCGCACCTGTAATACAAATACACAGTACCACACAATACGATTATACCGGCCACTGCCAACAGACAATACCACAAAGTGCTAAAATGTTCAACACAGACGAAATCGTCCGGCACCTGCAGCAGACCGTCCATTGACATCAGGGGAACTTGCAACTCCGGCAGCCACTCGACCTGCTCCTTCATCACTCGGTGGAGAGCAGGAGGCCATGAGACATTCAAGGACGGTAGCTCCAGCCTTGATGGCATCCGTTGTCTGTTCACCGTCTCAAGTTTAACTGTCAATGTTCGCAAAAGCCAACCTCTGCCCTCCACCGTGCATGCCTCCGGCACCTGCAGCAACGTCGGGCCAGCGATGATCCGATTGGCTGCGGGCTTGCCGACACAACAAATTCTCACATTCAACTGAGGTTCATGGGGAGCAATGCTCACATCACCCATGCCCTGCCCAGGTGCCACAACGGTGGCAGACACAGTCTTTTGGATCTTTGTGATCCGCAGCTTGCAGTCCTCCGGTTTCATGCCCGTTGCGAGTGCCGCTTCGCAGCTCTGGTAGGTTGGCTCCATAGCCGGATAGCACACTGTGGGCAGACTGCCCATGCAAGCTACCGGATAGAAGCTTGCCGTCCTTCTCGTGCTCACCGCTACCACAGACTTCCCCACCACGGTCCTCAAATGTTCCGCATCTAGCAGCACTGGCAGATACGTTAAGTGGTATGCCCAATACGTCTCTTGACTCACCATCTGTAGTCCCAGCCGGAAGGCGATCGACACGTCCGGACACCACACCGGTTCTACCCTTGAGTGTTGGTAATACCAGTGCATTAGTAGTGCTTCCGTCAACATGCCGCGCTCCAGCTGCATCACCATCCGATGGTGTAGGGCTCGCTTTGCTACATAATCCTCCACCATGCTCTCTAGTTCTTCCATCGTCAGCCTCACGTGCAGCAGCAGCGCCATTTCATTGCCGATGTTTGTCCTGTTCCCTGCCTCTTGCCGTGCTGCAGCCATCATTCGTTCCACCACCGAAACATGCTCCGCTAATTGCAGCTGAATATTTCTGGTTCGATTCATAATGGAAAGCATGTGCTCTTGGTTATACTTCATGGCATGCGTCTGTGTGGTAATAGCCTGTTGCACTTTGTTTAGTTCTGCCTGGCTTACCATACCAAACAGCCACGATGCCGCCACCCCTACTGCATTAACCAGTCCCCTCTTAGGCCATTGAGCAATCACCTGTAGAACTTCAGCAGGATCCTGCTCTAACCTGGCCTGAAGGACCCTGAGCTTCATTTCCCAATGATGAATATTAACATACCACCTGTTCTTAGTCAATCTATCTACATAGCCCCGTACCTGTGAGACCCAGTGTCGCACCGGTGGCGGTCTTGGGGTGTGATCAGCACCAGCAGCTGCCACACAGCAGACACTGTCCTCACTTCTCCTTGGCTCTGAACTAGGACACCATCTTCCTTAAACAGGCAGGCAGCACCAGATGATGCCTATGTGCCAGTACAATGACCACATGGTACAAATCGACTTGAATATAAATTTGCAGTGCCCAGGCGATAAGTTTCCGGAAAATCGTGTCCCGCAGCACTATCTGAACAGCGCAACTGGGCAGACCTTCTTATCAGCCCCAACACTGCTACATCCGACTAACACTCATGTGGTATAATTTGAAAATCAAAAACCCGCTGCAACCAAGCTTGACAAATCCTGAATGCAATGTAATTGCAGCCCGGAGGTTCCTGAAGCGATAAAAACTAAATTTCAGTCTTAAAAAAACACACCTTAGCTTCCCGCACATGCACTGAAGGATTCTTCACCAATATTGTTCAAAATTAACTACAACGCTGACTGCCTGTGGCGCTTGTTATGACACTCCTCACCGCCCGGCTTCCTTAAAGTCCCGGGTCGTGTTCAGACATGCCTGATCCCGTGCACTAGACGACACTCCTCAGCTGCTTGCACAGCACCTGGATGAATCTTCATACACACACAAAAAAATATTGTTCAAAATAATCAGTCTCGGCTGACCATGTGTCGTATTATTTTACCGGCCTCGTTCATGTCCCGTGCCGTCTTCAGGCGTGCACCATCCCGCACACCTGACATCCAGTCCGTAGCATCCCGGACACAACAGTCACTGATGTTTATCACACATAAAAAAAAGTATTATTCAACAATTAATGTCTGTCAAAATTGGTGCTTTCCTCCGACCGGACACCGTGTGGCCTATATCAACTCCCGCGCCGTGATTTTGAGGTGTACACGCTCCTGCACAGCCGACGTCACGCCCCTAGCTCCCGGACACTATCGTCACTGAACTTTCTAAAAGAAAAATGATTTCGGCCGACTTTAGTGCTTTCCTCCGACCGGACACTATGCAGCCCACTATCCCATGAATAATTACTGCCAATATTGGTGCTTTTGTCCGACCAACACCGCGTGGCCTATATCAAGTCCGGCGCCGCGTCTAGGTCTGCACCCTCCCGCGGCCTCGTGTCTATGTCTCTGTCTGTGTGTGTGTCTCTCTCTCTCTGCAAAGTCAGGTTGGGTGTATGTGTATGTCGGGTGTATGCATGTCTGTGTGTTTCTGTGTCTGTGTGTGCTGTCTATGTATGTCTGTCTGTGTGTGTGTCTATCTATGTGTGTCTGTATGTGTGTGTCTGTGTATATGTCTCTGTGTGTATGTATGTGTGTATGTTTGTGTGTGTATGTATGTGTGTATATGTCTGTCTGTGTGTGTGTCTGTCTGTGTATGTCTGTCTGTGTGTGTGTATGTATGTGTGTGCATGTATGTGTGTGTCTGCCTCTGTCTGTGTGCGGCTTTCTATGTGTCTCTGTCTCTGTGTGTGTCTCTCTCTCTGCAAAGTCAGGTCGGGTGTATGTGTGTCTGTGTATGTCAGATGTGTGCATGTCTGTGTGTTTCTGTGTATGCTGTATATGCATGTCTGTCTGTGTGTATATCTATGTGTGTCTGTCTGTGTGTGTCTGTGTGTATATGTATGTGTGTGTATATATCTGTGGTCTGTCTGTGTGTGTCTGTCTGTGTGTGTCTGTCTGTGTGTGTCTGTCTGTGTGTGTCTGTCTGTGTGTATGTCTGTGTGTATGTCTGTGTGTATGTATGTTGCTTTGTCTCTGTAAAGTCAGGCCAGGAAACACAAACACATACACACACAGACACATCCACCTCATTTCCCCTTCCCCTCTATGGCCCTGCACAGTAGGCCTACTTGGTTGGGGGAGGCTAATGAGGTCACAAGATTGGCCTAGTTGGTTAATGGCCTCCCTGCATAATGGGCGTTTCAAAGTGAGTGTCTAAAGGGGTGAGCTTATAAATTCACTGGTTATTCTGTATATGCTGTCCCAAATCATTATCTAACGCACCAGTATCTAAGTTGGATATATAGGATCAAATGTAAGTAGTTGTTTTAATTTTGACAAAATTATATTTCATCGGACCATGCAACTTTAACCTCCCGAACAACACACTAGGCCTGCTGCTATAAACTATCACCTTTGCTGTAAATAATCACTGTTCTTTAGCAGCAGTTTTAACACACAATGTCTGTGTACATTCCTATCAGTAGGTGATGTTTATGAAAATGCTTTCCTGGGTGCTGGACTCCACACAATGTTCGTGTAAATCTGTATCAGCACCTAATGTTTGTGGAAATTATCACCTCTACTGACATTCACATAAAATAGTATTCCCCAATATATTCAACCACCTCCTTACCGTTCAGGCCCTGTCACATTATGGCGTATGGCGGGAGCATATTGAAAACCTATGTAAGTCCTGCGAATGCCGGCCTATGATGACCTTTGGTGACCTATCGGGTGTTTTTGAGTGTATGTGTAACCTATGAGGAGCGTACGAGGAGCGTACGAGGAGCGTATGAGAGCATACTGTGACATTTTTTGACAGTTTTGATTGGCATATGGAACCTATGCGTAGCGTATGCGTAGCGTATGCGTAGCGTATGCATAGCGTATGCATAGCATATGAGCGTATGAGTAGCATATGAGTCAAGATCGATGTCGAGACCTATGGCATACGCTTTGAATATGCTGTGCATACGCTGTGCATATGCTGTGCATGCGCTGTGCATACGCTAGGAGTACGCTCCCATACGTAACTCGTAGGTTATGCGTACGCTACATACGCTAGAGATACGCCGGTGACGCAAGTTGAGCGTATGCGTAACATACGCCGGCGCACCCCTAGCATACGAGGAGCGTACACCGGCGTACGAGGAGCGTACACCGGCGTATGAGTAGGGTATGAAGCATACGCTCCCATAGGTGGAGATTTTTTTAGCATGCACAAAAAGATTTGGACAGACAGACGGGAGAAAGCGTATGGCGGCGTACAACGGCATATGCCGGCATAGGCCGGCACATGACGGCCTATGCGTAGCGTATGTGTAGCGTATGCATAGCATATGCGTAGCATATGCGTAGCATATGGCGGCGTATGGCGGCGTATGCCGACGTATATGATGTAATGCGCCTACGCCGCCGTACGCTCCCGCAAAAAATCCTAATGTGACAGCCCCTGAAGCACTCACTATTCGCGCACTGTCTATCACCCGGTAAGTCGTTGGCTCCTTATTGGGGTTTTCCGCCCTAGTCACGCTGCAGGCAATGGCAACCCTGATTTCAAGATAAAACACACAACTCCGTCCCACACGTACGTCCGTATCAGGAGGGAAAATCACACAATGTTCGTGCACCTTTCTCAGTCGATCGATTCGTTGGCCGGTTGCGGTTTTTGGTCCTAGCCACGCCTCAGGCACTGAAAACCACACACAATGTGTATATAAAAAAAAAAAAATAGCTCCCTCACAAGTCCTCCGTCTCGAGCTGCAAAACTACACAATTTTCGTGCCGTTCTATCATCCGATGAGTTGCTGCTCTATTGTGGTTTTCCGTCCCAGCAACCCCTGTGGTGGCAGAAACCAACACAATGCGAGAAAAAATATATATTCTTTATCAATGCCGGGAGGGAAACCACACAATGTCTGTGTACAGCCTACCAGCCTGCAATGTTTGTGACAATGTTCACGAGGTGCTGTAATCTACACAATGTTCCTGTAAATGTATGTCAGCACCCAATGTGTGTGTAAACGCTCACCTGCTGCTGGAAAGCACACAATGTCTTTGAATGCTGGGCTGGACTCACTGTTTGTGGCACTCTCCTCCGACCTGTTACAACGTGCCTATGTATATAACGACACACTGCTAAAAGCAAACAAAAAGATTAAAAGGTCAACTTTCAATGTCTGTGACAAAAAAAAATTCTCATATATGCAGCATCGCCTGCATATGTATATAATATTCAAACATACATACAGTCTACTGCTTCCTCCTGACACCTCCACAGAATACCTCCACACAAGCAATGCAGGCGCGTTTTGCTAACTGCTGCTCCTGTGGATCTGGGGTGGTCTCAAGCAGTCTGGTTTTCTCTCGGGTGTGTGATCGCAACACTCGGGTGTTGTAGTTGTTGGTGTTATCAGCTGGTGCTGGGCGTTTTATCGCCCCGGTGTAAAGATTTCAAATTCCCCCCATATTCAAGTTCCCCCCCGGGAACTTGAAAACGTTTTCAAATTCCTCCCAGGGGAATTTGAAAACGTTTTCAAATTCCCTCCCTCGTTTTATTTTTTGTTATTTTTCATGACAAATATTATAATATACAGAGAATAGCATAATGGAAATTATTACTAGTACAATAAAACATATTTAACCACAAATGACACAAAAGTCTCCAAGATGGTTAAGAAAAAAATATTATAGGTCTGAAATTTAAAACGTTTTTTAAAGTTTATTAAACAATTTTTAATTCCCGGAGGGGGGAATTTGAAAATAGGGGGAGGAATCTGAAAACTGTTTTTAAGATCCCCCCCAGGAATCTGAAAACGTTTTTAATTTCCCCGGAGGGAAGTTAAAAACGTTTTCAGATTCCCAGGGGGGAACTTGGGAAGGGGGGAAGTTGAAATCGTTACACCGGTGATACTGATAGTCCGGCGGTACCCCAGCTGCCGCTTTGCGTCCAGTGACTCATGGTCACTCATGGTCCCGTCAGGCGAACCCTATTGTAAAAATATACGGATTTTCGGTTAAGAATTATATATTGGCAGAGAGCTTTATTATTCTTGGATGCCGGAGTGGGACTGAGGTTATGTAAACTAAAAGTAACTAAAATTAATAAAATCCCACTCCCATTGTACATGAGACTGAGTGAGGTAAACTATATGTTATATATTATGAGTGGAGTTGATGGAAATGTACATGTTGCTGGGTGGTGTAAACTATCTGTTATATATGGTGTTTGGAGTTAATGAAAAGAGCTCCTTTGCAAGAAACAGTACATGATTATTGAAATTCTCTCTATGTGTTCATAAAGAATACAATTGGTGAAAAAGAACAAGGTTACTATATATCCATATACATATCTGTAACTGTTTGCAACATCCTGTCCACCCAGGACCACCTACTGACCCACCTGCCTAATTTGCATATGTATAGAGTGCACCACCTGCAGCTGGTTTGAGTGACAGCCCCTAATGGGGGTGGTCACCCACCCAGTCTGTGGGGAGTGTCTCATTGGCTGGCTGGGGAATGTCCGGTCACCTGACTCCCTTGGCCTATCCTGACCACACACTAGTCTCAGCTAATTAATTATTCAAGATTTTGCTTCAGACACACTGAAGGAAAATCACTCTCATCCTGGCTCTTGAGTGAGACACACCTACTTTTGAGCAGGAACCCCAGACACTCTGTCTGATGCTATCCAAATTCATCTATTCAAATTGAGTGTATCCACAGCCATAGGACTCCTGTCCCATGGGTTGTGGGCACTGCTTCAGTATACAGGCTAAAGTGACAATGAGACATAGCAGGTTGGAGAGCTTACCTCGATCGGGCTATGGTGTTGAAATACCTCATTCGACCCCCGGTTCCATTTCCAAGGTCGAATTTTATATAGGATTAGGTAGCAGGTTCAAAAATATGGTTATGGCACACTGAGTTTTGGGAAGTTTACATATTGGAATACATCACTATAAAGCCAAAAATTATATCTAATTTCCTGGATATTCATAGGACATTTAGTTGGGACTGGATTGAGTAAATTAACAGTGAATATTAGGAAATAATTCAGTAGTTACAATACATGGCTACAGGACAGAACTGCCCATGTTATAACTGTGTTGGTATAGCCATGAATCCCAAACAATAGAGGAACCTCCAGCCAACAATAGGGGTATATGCTGGTCTGTGGCCCACTCATATACTTCCACTTGCCACTGGGGGAGGTCCTGTGGGGACTGTTGTACATCATTTAGATATATTTTTTGCATACCAATATATATATATATATATATGCATAAGAAATAATTCACTGTGATTGTGCATCTGATGCATAATCACCACAAAGATGCTGGTACAACATTAAGAAAAACTTACCTTAAATATTATTGTATTTGATTTATTTTATTGTTGTGACAGCATATATACATATATACACATATACATATACACATATATACATATATTAATAAACACTTTATCGATTTAAAATGATATGCATAGCCTCTCAGCTTCCCAGTTCCGAGCCTCCCTCCACCACATCCCACATATTTGAATAGAAGTAAAAAGTAATAAACAAAAGTAAAATAAATCAAATAAAAATGCCAACCACTCAGTAAATATATGTTTATATATGGATACAATACAACCCCATTAAACCAAGCTCGGTTAAACTAAACGATCAGTTAATCCAAACTTTTGTGGGCAGCCCGCAAAATACTACCATTTATCATATAAAAAAGTTGGTTAAACCAAAGTCATTTAATCCAAATTATCAGTTAATCCAAACAGAATGTCATGCCCCAGGCCACTTCTGGTACAGTTAAACCAAACTTGTATGTGGTTATAAGGTCACCTGAGATCCCACCGACTTTTTTTTATAGGATAAATGGTTATACTGTATACACATAAAAAACAATAATCAAAGTGTCCAGATACATTGCATATTACATGTGCAATACACACTTACTCAAAGTCAACTTTCCCAACTCTACTTTAACCGACTCTAATTATTTTTAGATTTACATATACATGTAAGTATACATATAATATATATATATATAGATATAAATATACATATACACATACGTATGTGTATACATATAAATATACATATAACTATGTGTATATACATATATACATATTACATATGCACTTATGTGTATATATGTCTATATATACATGCATTCACATCTACATATGTGTATACATATATACATATTGAGACCTATATATGTGACTACATAATTATATATACATATATATATATATATATGTGAATACATACAGTATTTAGAGATGACTACATCACATCTTGTAGAGTGGTCCTCCATTTGTCACTGGTAAGTTAACCCATGTGTAGTCTGTTTCACTCTCAGACTTATTGCATGGGGCCTAAGCTCTGACACTTTAACACTCAGATTTTAACCAAAAACTGCCAAGGAAAGCTTTCACACCTCAGGTTGCCAATGGTTCTCTGGGCTGCACCTCCACTGACAGCTGAGCTCACTGAGGGTGAATGTGTCAGAGCTTATGCCCTTTGAATAGGTGTGAGAGTGGATTGGATTTGGTTTATAAGGGTGTGTGCCACAGTGCACTGCACACACATATTTCTGAAGGCACACACTACACAACAGTCAACTTGGTACTTGCAAATGGATTACCATTGTGAAGGATCTGGCACAGTCATCCTTACAATTAGGAACACTGGTAAGTTATTCTTCACCTGATATTGCAATATTATTTATATATTATATATAATACATACATATGTATGTGCATATATGCATATATACATATAGCTTTAAAAGTATGTGTACATGTACATGCATAATCAAAAATAAATTAAATATAAATGGAATGTTATTTAGGGTAATGGCAGTGTTTGGTTAAAATCTGAGTGTGAAAGTGTCAGAGCTTAGGCCCCTTGCATTGTTGCAATAAGTCTGATAGTGACACAGACTACATATGAATTAACTTAGCAGTGACAAATGGAGGACCACTCTAAGATATGTGATGCAGTCATCTCTAAATACAATATGTATTTATATGCATATGTGTAGAGTCATTTATATATGTCTGCATATGTATATATAGATGTGAATGTATGTATATGTATGTATATATGTATATATATGTATATATGTATGTATATGTATGTATATGTATGTATATGTATGGATATGTGTGCATATGTATGTATATGTATGTGTATGTATGTATATGTATGTATGTATGTATATGTATGTATATGTATGTATGTATATGTATGTATGTATATGTATAACATTTATAATAGGCATAGGGGGTTTGTGTTTCTGGGTGTGTGGGAGAGGAGATGGCAGCCTATCGGTGCCGGCAATACCGGCTTCCCGGCACCATGGTTCCCGGTCTCCCGGCGCCGAGACTCCCGACACTAGGCCTCAATTCAAATAATATAAATATTAATAAAATGTGATAACCAACAATAAAATAAATGAAATATGAATGCAATAATATACAGGGTAAGATTTTATTAATGTTGCTGTATGTGTATGTATGTATGTATATGTATATATATGTATATATATGTATGTATATATATGTATGTATATAGGTATATGTGTGTATATGTATGTATATGTATGTATATGTATGTATATGTATGTATATGCATGTATATGTATGTATATGTATGTATATGTGTAACATTTATAATAGGCATAGGAGGTTTGGGTTTCCGGGTGTGTGGGAGAGGCGATGGCAGGTTATCGGCGCCGGGAATACCGGCTTCCCGGCACCAGGCATAAGGGGTTTGGGTTTCCGGGTGTATATATATGTATATGTATGTATATGTATGTATGTATATGTATGTATATGTATGCATATGTATATTCATTCATTCAATTCAGACTCATGACTATGGTAGTTACATAATTTGGTCCATAGTAGGTAGATATAAAAATTGTTTGTGTATGTTTATGTACGTTTATATGCATATATATGTATATGAATGCATATGAATGTATAGGAATGTATATGAAATATGTGTATATATATGCATAGGTATGCATAGGTATGTATAGGTATATGTATATCATTTATAATAGGCATACAGGGTTCGGGTTCGGCGTGGGAGGAGATGGCAGCCTATCGGCGCAAGGAATCCCGGCTTCCTGGTGCCAGGGTTCCCAGCCTCCCAGCGCCGAGGCTGCCGGCACCAGGCCTCAATTCAAATAATATAAATATAAATAAAATGTGATAACCAGCAATGAAATAAATAAAATATAAATGCAATAACATACAGGGTAAGTTGAATGTTAATGTTGCTGTAATAGCAAGAAATGCCATATTTGTGGGGATTATGCATCAGATGCATAATTACAGTGTTATTTATGAGCATAGCTTACTGACCTCCTGTGAATAGAAATAAAAAGTGATAACCAACAATAAAATAAATCAAATACAATAATAGACAAATAGTGAATGGTAGACAGGAAGTGTGAACACTTATTTGTCTAAGGTATTTAAGGTAGGTTTTTCTTAATGGTGTACCAGCAAGACCAGCCATATTTGTGGTGATTATGCATCAGATGCATAATCACAGTGAATTATTTCTTATGCATATATATATATTGGTATGCACAAAATATATCTAAATGATGTACAACAGTCCCCACAGGACCTCACCCAGTGGCAAGTGGAAGTATATGAGTGGGCCACAGGCCAGCATATACCCCCATGGTTGACTGGATGTTCCTCTATTGTTTAGGATTAATGGCTATACCAACACAGTACTATCATGGGCAGTTCTGTCCTGTAGACATGTGTTGCAACTACTGAATTAGTTCCTAATATTCACTGTTAATTTACTCGATCCGGTCCAAACTAAATGTCCTATGAATATTCAGGAAATTAGATATAATTTTGTGCTTTCTAGTGATGTATTCCAATATGTAAACCTCCCAAAACTCAGTGTTCCACAACCATATTTGTGAACATGCACATTAATCTTATATGAAATTCGACCTTCGAAATTGACCCGGGGCTCGAATTAGGTACGTTAACCACCGCAGCTCAAACGAGGTAAGCTCTCCAACCTGCATAGTGTGGGCAGTATATGAGGAGTGCAGGTGCTAGGTCACATGTAAGGGGGATGACAGGAGTTGCTGCCAATAAAGCACAACTTATTCACTGTTCATCCTTGTGACTGGTTAAATTGATTAGGCTGATTGCATCACAGGTGAAATGAAGGGGGAGAGTTTTGTAATTACATAGGGTGCTCCCAGCGGCAGAGCATCCATGTTTTTATAACTGGCGACCACAACAAATTCTGAGACGATTCTCAGAGATGACTGAAGAACTTGAAGAGATGTGCCGTGGTGACGTGAAGAGCGCCGCGATGACACCCGTGATGACGCGAGAACTCGGTGAGGCGATGGCGACGACAGACACATCAATGATGAATGGCAAACACCGCGTGGGCGAACACCGCATGGGCGACCGACAGGTAGGGCTCAGTTTTGTTTTATCGCTTGTTTTGGGTGCTGGGGCGCCGAGATGGGGTGAGACACTGTGTACTGCTATTTGTAATGAATTTGGAAGCTCTGATGCGTGTGTGTCGAGGGGTGTGTGAGAGTGAATGTGTGAACGTATTTTATTGGTAAAATAACGTATTTAATAGAAAATCAACGTATTTTATTGGTAAAATAACATAATTAATGGTAAAGCAACGTATTTAAGTTAAAATATCGGGAATCTTATTTGGGTTGTCCAAACAAATTTAGCTAGTAAATAAGAGTGGCGAGGGGGCTGTAACTGATATAATATTAGTATTCGCACTCCTTTGACTAGACTAGAAGGAGGGTACCCAGTAACAACCCACAGGGGTGTGTGTGTGTGTGTGTGTGTGTGTGTGGGTGTGAGCTGAGAGACTGCAACCACAAGTCATGCCACCCACCGCCGAGTGTAAACAGCCGGCAGGACTCAAAGGGCGTAATCGATTAATCGACTCTGGTCACCCGAGCCACTTTTTGGCGCATGCGCACATCCTGCAGACTCGGGTCGAATAACCGAATAAGCTTCTGCACGCTCGGGGTGGAAAAAATGGTGGCTTAATCTAAAACCTAATTATTTGTTTTAATACCCAATATAAGTACAGCAAAATAGGACTTAAAGTATTTTAGGATCGTATAAGCTGACAATCTGGGTTATTTAAAAAAAAGCATTAAAACAGCTTGTAGTGATAGCTGTTATCCTACAGGTACCAGCTCAGGCTTTCCTAGCAAACCCCAGCCAAGAGGTGGGTTACTGGCGTCGGGTCGTTTTGCACACGGCACGTGTTTTTGTCGACTCCACTCGCGGTGTTCGATTTGAAATTCTGACGACTCGGGTGTCCCGAGTCGCCCGGGTCGTGTTAATCGATTACGGCCAAAAGGACTGTGTGTGTGTGGGTGAGCTGGGAGCTGCACCCAGCAGGGACAGTGATACTGGGCAGTAAAATTAAAGGGGCATACTCCGATAGTTTGTAGTTCTGTCACTGCAAAGGATAGGTTCTAGTGGGTAGACTGGCTATTTTATTTTAGTGGAAGACGAAAAGTTGGTAGGTGCACAGGTATCTAGCATACAGAGGTTAAAAATCAAGTCTAGATAATTGTTGGGTTTGAGAAATGTTGTGGTTTCAATAGAGTGTGCAGCTTTAATGCAGTGGGGGTTGTAGCTAGCAAAGCGACCCACCCTGACTGTGTGTGTGTGTAGGGAAGCCGCATGCAGCAGCGACGCGCCGGCAGGGGTCTGTGGTGTGTAGGGGAGTAAGTAGGGGGTGTGTCCGGGTGACTGTGACCTGAGACGACCCCAGTAGGCGTCGGGTGTTTTAAAATTGTCGGGTGTTTGAATTGAGTAGAGTGGTTTTGATATATAGTGATAGGTATTGTACGTCGGTACGTCGATATATATGTGTGTTGATATATATTGATAGGTATTGTACGACAGTACATTGATATATTTTATTGTGGATATAGGCGGTTGATATATATTATATTGTAATATATATCAACAGATAGAAGGAGAGGTGCTGTGCCAGATAACAGTACAGCTATCACAATGGCAGAAGCTGAGTTGACTAGGGGGTTTGCCGACTGGTTCACACAGGGGGTAGCCTCAGGGGAGATACCCACATATGGGGACCGGCTTGTATATTTAACCAAATATGCAGCAGGGCAGTTGGAAGCCCAGGCCAGGGTGCTCAGGGAAAACAGGGAGCAGGGGGCTGGACCTAGCCAGGAGCAGGCCAGGGCTGTAGAGGAGAGAGCAGTAAGACAGGAGCACCTGGCGCTAAGTAGGAATCAAGTGAAAGTAGAGGAGAGAGCGGTACGGGACCTCAAGGATCAAGGGTGACAGATAGCCATGGTAGATGGGTCGGATCTGGGGGCTTTGAGGACATGGGTAGAGCAAGTAGGCAGGGCAGGTAGAGTGTCAGATGCAAAGGGAGCAGATGTAGTGAAATTTGCACTTAGTCATTCCAAGGGCAATCTACATGAGGTCATCTACTCAGTATATGAGGATGATGCACAAAGCTCCTGGGAGGCGGTCCGGGAACGTCTGGTTGGGCTGTTTTTAACAGCCAGAGAAGCCACTGCCCTGATAGACATAGTATTCTCACTCAAACAGGAGAAAGGGGAATTGATGTCAGCATACTGTATGCAGTACAGTAAAGCGGTACAGAGGGCATGGCCGGAGAAAGGGCTACTCAGGCTGGGGGCAGTCCAGGGCATGGTTATTAAAAAGTTTGAGGACTCATTGATTGAACCAGTGGTCAGGCTGAATGTACGCCTGGCCAGGGCAGTGAGCCTGGAAACAGCCATGTCAGTAGCCAGGGACAACGAAGAGGGACTGGCCGGTCCAGGGGGAAGGCTGACTGGGGCTCATAGGATGGAGGAACCCATGGAGGTCGGAGCCATGGAGACTCACACTAGGGCAGATGCTGGAGCAGATAGGGCAGCATTTAAAATGCTCCAGGGGGAGATCAAAAGCCTCCGGAAGCTGGTAGCAGAACGCACTGAGCGGCCAGTACAGCCTGCCCAGTTAGCCATGGCACCAGCACCACCCTCTACGGTGGTGGTACAAACAGCACCAACACTACCAGGAAATGGTAATAATATTAGGGAAGACAGAAGGAGGGTGCCACGTCAAGTCATGGGGCGAGGATCGAGATTAGCTCCATGGATAGAAGAAAGGGAGATGGTGAGGTGTAGGTACTGTGCGCAAGGCTATCACTATCATTATATAGATAGCCATGAAGGAAAGTGCAAGCAAGTAAGGACAAGGGTCTCCCCAAGGGCAGATCAAAGACAGTATGGGCCTGTGCAGTCGGGAAACTAGGGCAGGCATCAGATCGAAGACCATGCATCCAGATGGATTTTGGCGGAATCTCATATTCAGGCTTGGTCGATACTGGTGGCAGCAGAAGTATGATAAAGAGCAAGGTATATAATGCATTAAAAGCAAGAGGATATGTCAGTGGGGGGCTCCAACAGGGCTTGAGGCTCAGATCGCTCTCAGGACACTTAATTCCTACAAAAGGGGTGGGGAGAGTGATCATGGTGGGAATAGAGTGTGAGTTTTGTGTGGTGGGTGAATTGCAGCATGATCTCCTGATTGGGACGGATGTCATGCAGCAGTGTGATGCTGTGCTATCCTACATGGATATGAGCATTATCCTAAATGGGGAAGAGCACAGGTGGGTGGGCACAGAAGCTGCATGTGCCAGTGTGTCGGGGATAGTCTCGGAGGTGGAATACTGGAGGAAGAAATTTCCCACAGTGTTCCCCATCCAGGGGGCTGCCCTGAATACTGCAGGTGTGGTGGAAATGAAAATAGATACAGGGGATGCCCGCCCAATTAATCAGAGACCCTACCGGATTCCACTCTCAAAGATGAAATTGGTGGAGGAAGAGTTGGAGAAGATGTTGAGGGAGGATATAATAGAGCCAAGTCGAAGTGCCTGGGCAAGTCCTGTCACAGTGGTGCCCAAAAAAGATGGTTCTATTAGATTATGTGGGGATTATAGGCGTTTGAATGAGGTAACTCATAAAGATGCCTACCCACTACCCTGGATCCAAGACATCGTTGATCAACTCTCAGGTGCAAAAGTCTTCACTACAATAGACCTAAAATCAGGCTATTGGCAGGTGAGAATGCATCCAGACAGCAGGGAAAAGACTGCCATCAGCACCCACAGGGGGTTGTTCCAGTTTAAAAGAATGCAGTTTGGGCTGACTAATGCGCCTGCAGTCTTCCAACGCATGATGAACTCAGTATTAGCCAAATACCTGGGGAAGTCATGCTTAATCTACCTGGATGACATAGTGATCTATTCCCATAATGAGAACCAGCACCAAAATCATGTGGCTGAGGTCTTGGCCACCCTGGGGGAGGCTGGCCTAGTCATTAAAGAATCCAAATGCTCATTTGGCCTGAGAGAGGTCAAATTGTTGGGTTTTTGTTGTATGTGCTGAGGGTCTGAAAGCAGATCCGGATAAAGTTTCTGCAATCCGGGATATGGCCCCCCCCACAGATAAAAAGGGAGTGCATCGAGTGTTGGGATCTGCCAACTACTATCGACAGTTAATGGTGAACTATGCAGATATAGTGGCACCACTGACTAATCTGACTAAGAAGGCAGTGGCATTTGAATGGGGACCTGAATGCAAAAGGGCTTGGAAAGAATTAAAGCAGCTTCTTTTGGACTGTGTCATACTCAAGTTTCCAGACCCCACCAAACCCTACAAACTGTACACCGATGCCTCAGATTACAGCATAGGTTCCATCCTAGTACAAGATGAAAATGGGGTGGAAAGACCGGTGCACCTGATTAGTGGTAGGTTAAATGCAGCCCAGTTAAATTATCCAACTATTGAAAAGGAGGCATATGCCACGATATTTGCACTCATAAAGCTGAGACCGTATCTGTATGGTGCTGAGTTTGTGATCTATACGGATCATAAGCCACTAAAATGTCTGTTTCAGAAAGAAATGCGAAACAGCCACCTACAGCAGTGGGCAGTATTGCTAGCTGAATATTCAGCTCCAATCCAGTACTTTGCAGGTGCATCTAATGTGTGGGCAGACATGCTATCTAGGCTGAGACCGGTTGCAATGGCCGAGGAGCCAGAACAGATGTCAGTGGTGGAAATGGCAGGTCTAGAGGAAGAGATCCCTTTTGAATATTATAAATTAGACCGGGAGGCCATTGGCAGGGGGCAGGCAGACACCGCCCAGGCAGAGCTGGCCGGGAAAGAGCAGGATGAGTATATCCTAATGGATGGGTTGGTGTATTCACTAATTCCACCAGCAGGGGGAAAGGTCTATCCCCGATTAATGTTGCCAGTAGACTACAGGGAGCAAGTAGTAGAGCGGGCTCATAAAGATGTGGGACATATGGCCATGCAGAAAACGCTACAAAGGGTACAGGAGCATTTTAGGTGGCCAGGAATGAGATTTGATGTGGCAAGATTTATATCCAAGTGCCCACCATGCTCACTAAAGGGATTATCCACTGCCCACTGAAATGCCACTCCCGGTAGCTCCAGGAGTGCTAATAGCAGCAGATCTGACAGGGCCATTCCCAGAAAGTAAAGAAGGCAATAGATATCTGTTATGGGTCGTTCTCAGAAACTGTGTACCACTTGAGGTAGTCTACTAGAAATGCATATTTCAAAGAAACCCTTTATTGGAGTGTCAATATTTAGATTTCATCATTTAGCCCAATAATGTGGGAGATATTTTAGATCAAAAGTAAATGTTAATATTGTGTATTATGTATCTTATTGGGATGGATGTAGCTAAATACATAGAAAATGACATCACTAATTTGTGACATTGTCAACAGCATTGAAAATAAAGTGTCACAAACTTAATGAAAACCTCTGAATAACAGCTCATTTCACTTCAAATGGTCATATACAATGTCTTCAGTAAGTTGAAGACATTTATTTCTTAAATTTTTTTTTTTAATTATGAAATAGTTAACATTTTCTGGAGTCATTAACATCGTAACATTTCGTTTCCACTTGCAAGTACTATGAAACTCTGTATCAAACACTGAGTACAGATACAGTACAGGAACTATTTTCACCATTTGACACTATACATGGACCCAGTTATGGTATAGTAAAAGATAAATCCTGAAATTGCCCCTAAACATTGAAATTTGAGCCGAACATTTGTGTAAAATTGTTGTTTCCACTTTGTTACTCTGCTAATCTGTTACTCTGCTAATATTTTCTTGCTTTTCTCTTTAATATTCACAAATAAGACAAAACCATAGCAATGAGGTTTCAAATTATTATTACTACTGTTTATAAAGCAAGTGGCATGTGAAATGTCCTAAAAATGTCAAGTTTTGTGTGGAAAATATTTGATTTTGGAGTCAGATTGGTTTCCATGCTATACTGCTATTTATTGGGTGTGAGCATCATTTGACCTACTTAAAAATGCCAGAATATGTTTATTTTCAATTATTCAGATGCAAAAGGACATACACATTGAAGAAACTTGCTTATAGGACTTTGGCAGCATTTTGATTTTCTGGTACTGATGTCACACTATTGGTACACAACTTCTGAGAACGACCCTTATCCATAATAGACCACTGCACAGGCTGGGTAGAAGTAAAACCCCTCCCCAACAAATCAGCACAAGGCATCTATGATTATTTGGTAAGGGAGTACATACCAAGATATTCAGCACCAGAAGTATTTCTGAGTGATAATGGGCTGGAATTTAAAAACAAACTCATTGTGGGATACTTAGAGGAATTGGGTGTAGAAGTAAGACACACCACCCCTTACCACCCCCAATCCAATGGCATGTTGGAACGTTTCCACAGAACATTGAAAAGCATGCTAGCCAAATTGGTTAATGCTAGAGCTTCTGAGTGGGAGGAATATATGGGGGATGCACTATTAGCATATAGATGCACACCCCTGGGATCCACAGGGTTCTCACCTTTCTATTTACAGTTTGGGAGACATCCCAACAAACCCCAGTCACAGTTGTCATACAGACAAACTGGAGAGGTTTCATCCAATGCAGCAAGGCGCATTGATGCGCTGGCAGACTCACTTCAAGAAGCAGTAAGAAACAGAGCCATTAGTAGACAATATAATACAGCCAGGGCAGTTAACAGAGAGAATGCAGTGCAGTTGAAAGTGGGGGATGCAGTATTTTTATTAGTAAATGAGCCTGGGCCATTGGATAGGCAATTTGATCCTGGGTTTATTGTGACAGGTGTGAGGGGAGCAGTGGTTACTGTGGTGGGCCCGGAAAATAGAAAAAGAGTAGTGAATAGAGACCAAGTCAAGTTGGCAGATGGGGAAATGGAATGGGACTTGATTAATTCCAGGTTGACCAGAGCACAAAGAAAGAAGCAAAGATTGCACAAAAAAAGTCAGGAATGAAGTACAAATACTAAGAGCCCGAGATAAAGGGCACAGCACAGGTGGGGAGCAGTTTGATGGGAATGGGAATTGTCAATTGCCAGGGAGGCAATTCCAAGGACAATTACCAGACCTGATGGGTCCTCATAATGCAGGTGGGGGACCAGGTGCACCCAGCACTCATGGCATGATGATGAGGGGGGGGGCATAAGCACCCCCCACCAGTGGTGAGATGGGCAGCATTCCCATGAGCAGAGCCACCACCCACAAAGCAGGGAGATGATGAAACTAATGACAGTCAGGGTGATAGAGGCCGAGGTGGTGATAGAGGTGATGAGGGACAGAATTGCACTGATGGGAGACCAGGTGAGAGAGGTGGTAAACCAAATGAGAATACTGATGGGATGCAGGGTGATAGAGGTAATACGGGAGCTGGGCAGAGGGTTGGTATGAATGTGAGTGGAAGTGAAGGGCGGACTAATGGGACAGTTAATGGTACTTGTGTGTCTCGCCCGTGTTTTGTTCCCCGGCTTCCTGAACAGGTGGTGATGCATGCTGGTCCTGACCTTGTGGTGCCCAGCAACCCGGAACGCAACCCGGAACGCAACCCGGAACGCAACCCGGTGATGGAGGTCGACCCACGACGCGGGTGCAAGCAGGAGGGCGGGGCCTTGGACGAGGCTCCGCCCACTCCACCCTCGACCCACGCGCCCTCCCCCAGCGAGGCGGGCGATGACGTCACCGGCGAGACGGCGGAGGAGGTGAGAGCGGCGTGGCGTGAAATATGGCGGGAGATGAAAGGAGCCCCCGCCCACCCGACACCCCCACGCCACCCCGGGACCCCACAGCCCGGCTCGCCTGACGCGACACTGATGCTGACCGCGCCTGATGGGACACGCCTGACGAGTTTGCCTGACACGACACGAGAGTTGGGACATAGACTGACGGTCACCGGTGCCGTTAAGCGCCCCCCACCACCCACACCCAGCCCAGAGTGTTACAACACCCGTGTGCTGCGTTCTCACACCCGGGCGAAAACCAGACTGATTGAGGCCATCCCGGATCCACAGGAGCAGCACATCGCGAAGCGCGCCTGCATAGCGTGTGTGGAGGTGTTCTGTGGAGGCTGGAGGACAAAGCAGTAGTCTGGAGGTATTGTTGAGCAGTATATATATATGTGGATGTATAAGTATTTTTTTATTTTTTTATCAGCAACACGTAATCTTGGAACTTTGAGATTTTTGGTTTGCTTTGGCAGTGTGTCGTTGTATCCGTAGGTACGTTATAACGAACAGAGGGGGGGGGGGCCATAGACCATGTGTACAGCCCAGCCTTCACAGACATTGCGTGATTTCACAACACCAGGTGAGCGTTTACACACACATGTGGGTGTGGCAGACATTTACATGAACATTGTGTTGGCCACAACACTACATAAACATTGTATGGGCCTTGCACACTGGTGGGCTGTACACAGACATTGTGTGGTCCCCTGTCCCGACACTGGCCAAAAATAATTGAAATAATTTTTTTTTTTTGTGGAACCTGAAGTGTTGCTAGGACGAGCAACCACCGTAGGCAGACGACCTTGTAGGAACGGTAAGACACAGCACGAATATTGTGTAATTTTCCCTCCAATTAGGACGCATGGGCGACGGAGTTGTGTGTTTTATCGTGTACAGGTCGCCCGGTGCCTGTGGGGTGCCTAGGACGAAAAACCCCAACCCACCTCAACGGAGAAAGGTGCACGAACATTGTGTGGTTTCTGTTCCGGCACTGGTCGGAAATTAAAATTTTTGTTATTTTCGACCTGAGGTGTGGCTAGGACCTGAGACCCCATAACACAGCCTACAACCCATAAGGAGGACACGGCGCCGACATTGGGGAGCCTCCCTTCACAGGTCAAGTTGGCCAGATAAATTGGGAAACTTTTATTGATAATTGCCACTGAAGGGCATAATTTCCACAGACATTAGGTGCTGATATAGATTAGTTAGACGAATCTTACCTGGGTATAGATGATGGATAACTATTGTTTTACCGAGGTAGGAGCCTCGGTTAGACGTGGGCGAGGGAGAAGGAAGCACATCCGGGTCCAGCAATCTTTACCTACTAATCAGGATAAAAATGATTCCAATAAACCAAAAAACTATGGTCATGTGACCTAATCTTGGTACAAGTGATTGAATAGACGTGGCAGGGCGTGGTGGGTGGGCCCTCGCCCACGTCTATCCGAGGCTACTACCTCGGTAAAACAATAGTTATCCATCATCTATACCCAGGTAAGAAAAGTCTAACTAATCTATTTTACCTCGGTATACCGCCTCTGGCTAGCCGCAGGCTAGGGAGACCTTTACGTAATATCATTTTTATCCTGATATTCCTGTTAGTTATTATGCTTCTATTATCAAGTCTTATTTAAGTATGTGTGTACAATTGGTATGACAATAAAGCGAAAAGTTGAGTTTGTCTCACCTTTGTCTTTTAGTTGGTGAGTAGCCTCTGTGCGATAGGTTGAGGCTTCTCTAGTCGCTTGTGATAATGTTTTGCAAACGATCTAGCGGTTTTCCATCCTGCATGAGCCAGGATCCGTTTCACGGAAATGCCAAGTAATCTGGCCTTAGATACCATTGCACCACGTGTAGAGTGCGATGAATATCTGTTTGTGTTTACTCCTGATAGTTTTAACACAGTCATGGTCCATCTGGCGAGGGTGTCCCTCGAAATGCCCTTGTGTGGCTTAATAAAGCTCACCAAAAGCTGCCTTGAGTTTCGTATTGTTCTTGTCTTGGATAAATATGTCCGTATTGCGGAGACTACACATAATTTTCGATCCTCTGTGAAGCTAGTGACACTGATTGTCGACAGGGGATCACCTAAACGATTTGATTTCAACAAAGTTGTTAAATCAAACGTTGCTTCCTTGTTATCGATTTCAAGACCATTGAGCGACAGGGCGACTATTGTTTGGCCCCTGTGTCCTGTAACTAGCAGAAGAAGCAAAGCTACTTTGAAACCTAATAGCTTAACGTCCAGGAACTTATTCTCTGGCCATTCCTTGAAGAGTTTAAACACAAGAGATACATCCCAAAACCTATTATATTTGGGTTTGGGAGGGTTCCTCTGATAAATTGATCGTACAATCCAGCAAATAACATGGTGTTTACCCATTGTTTGTCCATTAATCCTAGGTAGGATTATTGACAGCGCACATCTGGCTGCATTGATAGCGCCATATCCTAAACCTTCGTCTTCTAAGAAACGTAGGAAACGTCCTACCTGGGATATTGTCGGGTTCATTGGCTTAACTTTCTTAAGTAAGCAATATATACCCCATTTCTTCAAATAGGTTGTATACATTTTCACAGTTCCCTTTCTCCACGCGTGAGAAACCAACCGTTGTTGTGTAATCTTGTCCAAGCCGAATTGTTCCAAATATTTATTTTAAAAAGGAATGCTACCAAAGGAGTCGTCGACACGTTTCCGTGGCGCGCTAATGGTCCCTGATGTTTCAGGTTTCCTCGGTATCTTGGGAAGCGTAGGCTGCTTTTGGCCGTCGCGACTAATCTCGCTAGCCACGGTTGAGTGTCCCATTCGGGGATGATGAGGATGGCGTGTGTTTTCTCCATTTGTATCTTTCGGGCGACTTTGCTAATAATGGTAAAAGGGGGGAAAATGTACAAGAAATGATTTTGCCAATTTAGCAAGAAGGCATCTATGTGCCAAGCATTCCGTTTGGGGTGCCACGAAACATATTTGTCCAGTTTAAAGTTATTACGTGAAGCAAATAAATCTATATCGGGCCAGCCCCATATGTTACAGATCTCTTTGAAAATTGATGGGTTTAGTGACCACTCTAAGTGGTCATGGAAATGGCGACTCATCTTATCTGCAAGACAATTCTGCGTACCGGGTATGTGTGTTATAGTTAACCAGACCTCAAAGCTTTGCGCCCAATTCCAAATGAGTAGTGCCAATTCGTTACACTTTATTGATTTTGTACCTCCCATATTTCTGACATAAGCCATCGCCGTGGTGTTGTCCGTAAGGATACGTGCATTATTTTTGGGTACTTTAACAAGGCTGGTTAAACCTAAGTAAATGGCTCTTAATTCTAAAACATTAATATGATCGGAAAATTCCGATTCTAGCCATCTTCCTCCCGTTGCTACATCATTGCGATGTGCCCCCCAACCTTGCAGTGACGCGTCAGTTGTAACTGTAGTATTGGGCTCACCCATTCTAATGGGATTGGGGGAGTTATCAAAGTGACTTAGCCACCAATAAATGTCGGCTAGTCCATTCTCAGAGATAAACATTCTCTTTTCAAAGTTACCCTTTGCTCGGGCCAAAGCTAGATTTTTATCAATTTCCAGGGACTTAACGTGTGCGGCCCCATATAAAATAGCAGGGCTGTACAAAATCATTATACCGTTTAAGACTGCGACCTCTCTTATCTTTGGCCTAGAAATGTCTAACAGCTGTATCGCTGTATCCCGCAACTTATCTTTCTTTTGTTGTGTAAGTGACACGGTCATAGCCGTCGTGTTTAAAATGAAACCTAGACACATAAGCTCCTTAGTAGGAGAAAACACGGATTTCTTATCATGTATGAAGAAACCCAAGTTTGAGAAAAGTTGATATAAATCTTGAACGGCGAGCTCGCATTGTGTGAAAGATTGTCCCATAATGAAAGAATCATCAATGTATGGAAACATACAATGACCAAGTTTAGCCATTTGTGAAAAAAACGGTTTCAACAACTTCGTAAAAAGGCGTGGTGCACACGCCAAACCATTAGGTATGCAGGTAAATTCAAAAAGCTGGCCATTCTAGACAAACCTTAAATATTTGCGATACACCTCCTGAATAGGGACGGTGTAGTAAGCATCTCTTAAATCGACACTCGCTAGCCAACACCCTGGGGTGATCGAATCGCGAGCTGTTTCTAAGGAAAACATTTTGAAATGTTGGTATTCAATGATTTCATTTAATTTAGTTAAATCTAAGATCATTCTAATGGACCCATCTGGTTTAGGAGTGGAGAAAATATTTGAAATGAATTCACCTTTAGCATGTTGTACTCGTTTGACGATGCCTTTGGCTTCAAAAAGGCTAACCTGTTCATTTAATTGAAATCTTTCTTGCGAATTGAATTTATATGGAAAAGGTGCTCTTTTCTGGACAGGTAATTATGTGAAAGGAATTGCAATGCCTTTAACAATACTAATAACCTCTGGGTTTGTGGTTAATTCTTGCCATTGCTCTAAATAATTAACAATGTTGCCCGCTTGAAAAAAGCTTACGTCAGTTTGTGTTTCCTCTGTGACCATTTCAGGGCCAGGAGGCTGAAAAGTTTGTGTGGCGTTCTCTACTTGTTCCCTGGTTTGGGGAACTGCTGCTTGGGAACAAACTCCCTTTTGTAACCGCGGTTGTCGTTCCAGTTTGAGGGTTGTCTGTCGCCTCGACCTCTTCCCCTCTGGCTGAATGCGAAGGATGGGCCGCCCCTGAACGGCCTTCCTCCCCGGCGGAAGCGAAAATCCGTCCTGCTTCGTCTGAACCCCAGTGGGTTTTGGGATTTACGGCCCTTGAGTTCCGTGTTCTTGGCACTCTTAGTGTCCACCTCTACTTGCTTGTACAGATAGGCAAGCTGACCCCCAAACATCTTGGACTTGTCCAGAGGTTTGCCTTTGATGGGGTAGGTCCGGAATACACTGTGTATTCCTTGCCGTCATGATCAGTCATCTTCTTTGACCGGGCGACCTCTTTGCCCACGAAGGTAGTGACGGATTTGAACACATTTTCGAAGCGGCGATGTGTCATGTAGTTACTCGCCGCAGCGAGCAAGGCAATGCCCCTGTCCATTACCCGAGCCAAGGACGAGAACTTATTCTCAGTTTGCATGCGGTTTGCAACCGGGATAATGGAAGTCAAGGACCCCAAAACTGCCTTATGGATCAAAGATATGGCAGTTTCATAGCGGCGACGTTCGTCTGACAGATGGATGCCAGCATCCATCTCCTTACAGACCGTAGCGGGAATACCTTTGACGCCGGAGATCTGTTCAGTCAATTTATTAATGACCTCAGCTGGTTTGAAGGTTGTAAAATGGCCATTGACCGTTTTCCTCATCATGGTTGTGGTACGAACCTTTTTTGCCTTTTTCTTGACAATCTTCTTTCCAACCTTAGCGCCCATTTTGGCGTACACCCCAGCGCGTTCCGTATCGGAATCTGATTCTGTGGAAGAGGAGTCGTCTGACGAGTCCGAGGACGAGTCTTTCTTTTTCTTTTTCTTTTTCTTCGACTTCTTAGGGCGTTTAGCGTTAGCGGCCTTGGTGAACTCATCACCTGAGCTGCTAACTGTGCGGCGTTTCTTGCCGCGCGCTTTCGGTTTCGGAACCTCGGGGGCCGAAACCGTGTCCTCCTCGTCGTCGGAAAAGTCCTCCCAATCCTCATCAGGGATTTGGGGAGGGCCCGCAAAGGAAAGAGCCTGGAATTGGCGCATCTTTTCCTCCATCATAGCTGCCATCTTAGCCTCCCAATCACTTGGTTGAGGTGGCTGGTCACTGTCCCGGTCGGACATCTGTGCCCCGGGCTGTGGAGACGGCGGAGCCGTAGCCGCTGGTGACGAATCGTAATCCGTAGGGGCAATGCCCTCGGCTGCCGCAGGCTGCTTATTCCGCCGAGTGGCCATCGGTTCCTGTAACGACAAAAGTGTTACTTAACCGGAATCATCTCAACTACACAAAGTGTAACCAGTAAACTGGGTTGAGGTAACAGGTACAGAATAGCGTGTATTACAATGTTTCAGTACAGGCGTGAAGCTAAATTTTGCCGTAGGTTTAGGGTAACGAAACCAACCAAACGGGGGGTATCGATCCTCAGATCGCCCACTCTCTCTGTTCCGTACACTTCTCCCACCCGCGGCTACGACGCCAGCAAGTTGGAGAAAATATTACGAAACTCGGAGGTTCGCCTTAAAACTGGTCTGGGGTGTCTATAAAAAACACCCAGAAGCATCCCCAACAACATCCTCTATTCAGGATCCGGGAGAATTTTCTTAGGAAATGAGCAACTCGGGTTACCATTTCTCCCTGTCTCAAAAACAGGTGTCGATAGAACAAAGGACTATCGGTTTTGTTTGTGCCAGCGGCACCCAGTGTTCTATCCTCAAGTAAAAACCACGTACAAAGTCCAAAAGGGACCTGAGAAAGTTCTGAACTTTCATAATGTGATGCTATAAAGCATCATACACAATTTAACCTAAGATTCCATTACTTACTTTGTGAATAAGTAGTCTTAGTAGATAAATCCTGTTGAGCAACTCACAAACGTCCTCCCGTTGTGAGTCACTTATGCTAATTGCTTGGCCGGATGTGCTTCCTTCTCCCTAGCCTGCGGCTAGCCAGAGGCGGTATACCGAGGTAAAATAATAGATTTACACAAACATTGTGTGGAGGTCAGTGCTAAGTGGGAAGGATTCTCTCCACTCTCACCCGCTGATAGGTCAAAAACACAGACATTGGTGTAAATGCTATTAAAGACAGTGAATTAGTACAGCAACGGTGACCAGTATAGCAGCAGGGGGGGTGGTGAGTGATAAGGGAGTTAAGTGGCTGACCTCAGGGGGCGGTGAGGCGTGTACATGTATACTCTGCATGACGACTTGATATAAACCACCCGGTGTAGCGCATATAAAAAGCACCGGGACGGTGAGTGTGCCGAAATCGTGGACCGAGCGCCGCCGGTGTAGCGCGGATGAAAGCACCGAGACGACGAGTGTGCGATAAATAAGTGGACCGAGCGACGCCGGTGTAGCGCGGACCGAAGCACGGGGACGGGCGGTGCGCGGACAGCACCCGCTGTAGCACGAATTGGAGCACCGGGATCGAACCGTTACCCACCGTTGGTCGGCGGCAACAGGGATTATTTTTAACAATATTGAAGTGGAGAAGATTCACGTCGGACTTGAACCCGCAGGCGGTGCGGGAGAGCACCGCCGACAGTCAGTGCCGAGTGGGATTATTTTGAACAATATTGATAAAGAAGCATTGAGAGACGCTTGTCCTGAAGACCAAGGCGTGTTTTTAAGACTAAAAAGTTTTTTTTAGTTTTTTTTCACTTCGGGAACCTCCGGGGTGCAACTAGATTGCATTCAGGAGTTGTCCAGTTGATTGCGGCAGTGTGGGGGTGTTCGATATATACCACCAGGGTTCGTTGGGTATAGCGGTCAGGACTGATATCAGGATCTGCCCGGTTTCACTGTTAATATAGTGCTGTGGGACACGATCTACCCGGGGATATCACCCCAAGGACTGCAAATATATACCTCAGTCGTTCCGACCATCTGGTCTCTGTACTGGCATGTGGGCGTCATCTGGTGCTGCCTACCTCTGGCCGGCAGCACCGACCTATTTAAAGATGATGGCGTCCTAGTATGAAGCCAAGGAGAGGTGAGGACGGTGTCTGCTGTGTGGCAGCTGGTGGTGCTGAATCACGCCACCTAGCCGGCCACCGGTGGATCACTGGGTCTCGCAAGTACGGGGCTATATGGGGAAGCTGACTGCGAACCGGTGGTCTGTCAATATTCATCATTGGAACATGAAGCTCAGAGTCCTGCAGGCCAGAATAAAACATGACCCTGTAGATTTCCTCCAGTTGGTAACTAAACGGCCTAAGCGGAGACTGGTTAATGCGATAGGGGAGGCAGCGTCGTGGCTGTTCGGTACGGTAAGCCAAGCGCAACTGAAAAGGGTGCAACTGGCTATTGCTGCCCACAGGCTACAGACGCAGGCCCTAAGGCATAACCATTTGCACATGATTTCCATGATGAATAGAACACGAAATATCCAGCTGCAATTAGCAAAGCATGTTTCTGTAGTCGAATCAATGATAGCCTTGGTGAGGGACGAAGCGAAGAACATGACGGCAGACTCCAATGATGTAGTGTTGCTGCAACGAGTGAGGCTGGCGGTGGAGGAGCTGGAGAGCGTAGTGGGCAATTATGTGGCAAAGCAGGCCTTGTACCACCGCATGGTGATCCAGCTGGAGCGTGGCGTGCTAACAGAGACATTACTGAGGCCGGCGCAGCTGACGCTTGTGAGGGAGGCGGCGAGGAATGTAGGCTTTCGCGGTCTCGATCTGCACTGGTACTATCGAAATACAAGGATAGAGGCCGTGTGGGTCCGGACGCGTCGATCGCCTTCCCCCTGGGACTGCAGATGGTTGGCCCGGAGAAGTATTCGGCGTACCACTTCACATACCTACCAGTGCTGCTAGACAACGAACACTTAAGGACCGTGGTAGGGAAGGCCAGGATCGCGGTGAGCACAGGAAGGAAAGCGAGCTTCTATCCAGAAGCTTGCATGGGCAGTCGGCCCATGGTGTGCTATCCCGCCATGGAGATGACCTACCAGACCTGCGAAGTGGCGCTCGTGACGGGGACGAAACCGGAGTACTGCAAGCTGCAGATCACGAAGATCCAAAAGACTGTGTCGGCCACCGTAGTGGCACCTGTAGAGGGCATGGGGGACGTATGCGTTGCTCCCCACGGGCCGTATGTTGATGTGACTGTTCGTTGTACGGGAATGCCGCAAGACAACCAGAGGGTCACTAGCCCGACATTGCTGCGGGTGCCGGAGGCGTGCTTGGTGGAGGGCAGAGGTTGGCTTCTGCGAACATTGACAGTGAAACATGAGACCGTGAACATGCAACGGGTGCCGCCAAGGCTGGATCTACCAGCCTTGAATGTCTCATGGCCTCCCATCCTCCACCGAGTGATGAGAGAGCAGCTCAGGCGGCTGCCCGAGTTACAAGTCCCCCTGATGTCGATGGACGGCCTGGTGCAGGTGCCGGACGATTATGTCCATGTTGAACACTTTAGTATACTATGGTATTGTTTGTTGGCAGTGACTGGTATAGTACTGTTGTGTGGTGCCGTTTATTGTTATTATAGATGCCAAGCTCGTTGTAAAGGATGCATACGTTCAAGGACAGGGAAAGGTAGGGTGACGAGGTGCAGGGAGGGGGATGGTCTATGAGTCCAAAGAACTACCCGCCCCTTCCACGTTGATGATCCAGGAGGATCCGGTTGCACGGTATAGGGCACAGGGCTCAGTGTTGGAGCTGGGTACGCTCCCGTATCAAGGGCAGTAAAGGTTACCAACAAGTGTGTGCAGTGCCGGTGCACCGGAACCATAAAGTTTGGGGATGGGCAGGGACGCTGTATAACTTGGGTGGTTATTGACAGGTTTTTCCGAGCTGTTTTTGTAAAGGATAATATGTATTGCGCAGGTGTATGCACTCTGGTGCGTCTGAACCATAAAGATTGGGGAGGAGCAGGGACATTGTATAAGTGCGTAGTTATGTATACGTGTCCGAGCTGTCTATTGGGGGGTACTGTTATTTCACAGTTGGTATGCACTTCTCGAGCATCAGAACCAAATTGAGGGGGATGAGCAGGGACGTTGTATAAATGTCAAGACAGACGGAGTTGCTCATTCCGACATAATTAACGGGTCGAAAGTGACCAAGTTGTATGATAAATGGAGTGAGAGTTGCTCGGAACCGCTGGAGCTTGCCATCAGAGGATTTCCAGTCACCTACTCCCTAACCCTTCCCAAGCCTTTCGGTCGGGCGACGGATAGCTAACCGGGATCCTGGTAGTGCTCGGGGTAATTGGGAATAACGGGAAATTAGGCTCCCCGCCCAACCCACAATGAACAAGTAAGGGGGGGAGGATTTAATTAAACATTATACGCCTCTCTGATTCCTGCTTGTAAGATACAAGTATAGGGGGGGAAGCTAATTATAGCAATTGGTCTTTCCTCGGTTTCCTGCTTGCAATGAACCCGCAGTCGCGAAGTAAGGGGGGGAGGATTTAATGTAACATTATGCGCCTCTCTGATTCCTGCTTGCATAAAACTGGCGTGGTATAGCCATGGGAAGGTCCTAGCGGCCACCTGACCCATCAGGCACAGGTTGAGCCATAGACGAGTTCGCGCCTCGGGCTGCTCATGTGATCGAACCGGACGATGCTGTCCGACAGGGACGAGTCCGCGTGTACGATGATAAGAAATAAGTGAGAAAGACGACCTAGGGTAGGACGGACGGTGCGGTGACGTGATGCGTGTCCACCGATTCCCTCCAACTACATGTACTCGTGGGTTATTGTGCAACAGGGACGTGATCCAAGCACCAGTCAGATTTTTTTGTTTGTTTGTGTGTTAGAACCAAGGATGTGGTTGTTGGGTACGGGAGAAAAGACGACCTAGGGTAGGACGGACGGTGCGGTGACGCGCTTGTCCACCGATACCCTCCATTTACATGTACTCGTGGGTTAGTGTGCGACAGGGACGTGATCCGAGCACCAGTCAGATTTTTTGGAAAATCCAAGGGGGGTTTCTGGATAAATACAATAAGGCAGGCGCTGATCGCGGTGTGCGTATTGCCACGATTGGGGCCCGGATCCGTTAGTCGCATCCGTATGTCCAATCAGTGGTATGCGGTGCTGGACAGGCTGCGGACATGAGTGGGCTCACGACGATGTGCACACCATGGGTGTGGGCATCGGCGGTGGGTGCCGCAGTGGGCGTTTGAGTGATTCGGGGCAGTTGATTGATTCGGGTCATCTGATTGATCCGGGTCATTTGATTGAGCTGGGGTCGATGATTGATGGGGTCAATAAGTTAGGAGGGTCGATGGACCGTTGAGGGAAGAAAAATGATTGAATTCATTTGAGGGATTCTAGTCGGTTGATTGATTCGGGTCATCTGATGGATCTGGGTCATTTGATTGAGCTGCGGTCGATGATTGACGGGGTCAATAAGTTAGGAGGGTCGATGGACCGTTGAGGGAAGAAAAATTATTGAGTTCATTTGAGGGATTCTAGTCGGTTGATTGATTCGGGTCGTCTGATTGATCCGGGTCATTTGATTGAGCTGGGGTCGATGATTGATGGGATCAATAGATTAGGAAGGTGACGGGACCATTGAGGGAGGAACTGATTAAATGCAGGCGAGCATTCAAGTCAGTTGATTGATGCGAGTCATATGGTTGATTCGGGCCATTCAATTGATGGAGGATCGATGGACCAAGCGGTCGATGATTGAGGGAAGCAATCATGGCTGAGAAATAGTTGATTTGATTATCTTGTGTGGTAATCGACATTGGTTGATTGGATCAATCACTGCTAGAAATATTTGACCTGATTGTCTTGTGCAAGATCTGACCCGTCATGGTTCCCTGCTGGTGTCGCTATTCTGTCCTGCTTACCCTATTTTTTAAACTAATTTTTTTATCATGAGTTTTAGAGGGGGCCTGGGCACGCAAGAGAATAGGCTGACACAGCCTGGACGATGACGGGAGGATAAAAAGACATCTTGTTAAATATCAAATCAATATTAATTAAGGGGGGAGTAGTACTAGTGTAGATAGGTAGCAAGCTAGCCGGTTCAAAGCCACCGTCTACTTTGGGACCGCCACTCTAACTGTAGATTTTGGGGCTGTTCTTGTCTAAAAACAATTATTGTAAACAAGTAGATAGGAATGGTCTTCAAGGTGGTGGAGAACTGGAAAAAGACAGAAAACATGAAAGAAAAACTTTAACAGTGACTAAGGGAGGAGTAGCCAATAGTGTGGAGAATCTACCTAAGTAAAATGCAAAAGTGTGGACAACTCATAATTGGTACAGAGTTTACAAAGTCGATCAACAACTCGTAATTGGTACAAGAGTTTACAAAGTCTATGGACAACTCATAATTGGTACAGAGTACAAAGTCTATTGACAACTCATAATTGGTACAGAGTACAAAGTCTATTGACAACTCATAATTGGTACAGAGTACAAAGTCTATTGACAACTCATAATTGGTACAGAGTACAAAGTCTATTGACAACTCATAATGGGTACAGAAGGTACAAAGTCTATTGACAACTCATAAATTGCTCCACTGTATGGCACTCGCTCTGGCTTAAACCGAAAACGACGTAATGTTTAAGGGCTTCCATTTTTCTTGGCCGTTTTGCACAAGTAGAAATGGAAGAGGGACGTTGTAAAAATATACGGATTTTCGGTTAAGAATTATATATTGGCAGAGAGCATTATTATTCTTGGATGCCGGAGTGGGACTGAGGTTATGTAAACTAAAAGTAACTAAAATTAATAAAATCCCACTCCCATTGTACATGAGACTGAGTGAGGTAAACTATATGTTATATATTATGAGTGGAGTTGATGGAAATGTACATGATGCTGGGTGGTGTAAACTATCTGTTATATATGGTGTTTGGAGTTAATGAAAAGAGTTCCTTTGCAAGAAACAGTACATGATTATTGAAATGCTCTCTATGTGTTCATAAAGAATACAATTGGAGAAAAAGAACAAGTTTACTATATATATCCATATACATATCTGTAACTGTTTGCAACATCCTGTCCACCCAGGACCACCGACTGACCCACCTGCCTAATTTGCATATGTATAGAGTGCACCACCTGCAGCTGGTTTGAGTGACAGCCCCTAATGGGGGTGGTCACCCACCCAGTCTGTGGGGAGTGTCTCATTGGCTGGCTGGGGAATGTCCGGTCACCTGACTCCCTTGGCCTATCCTGACCACACACTAGTCTCAGCTAATTAATTATTCAAGATTTTGCTTCAGACACACTGAAGGAAAATCACTCTCATCCTGGCTCTTGAGTGAGACACACCTACTTTTGAGCAGGAACCCCAGACACTCTGTCTGATGCTATCCAAATTCATCTATTCAAATTGAGTGTATCCACAGCCATAGGACTCCTGTCCCATGGGTTGTGGGCACTGCTTCAGTATACAGGCTAAAGTGACAATGAGACATAGTGTGGGCAGTATATGAGGAGTGCAGGTGCTAGGTCACATGTAAGGGGGATGACAGGAGTTGCTGCCAATAAAGCACAACTTATTCACTGTTCATCCTTGTGACTAGTTTTCCTTCCTCTTTCCAGACATGGTTAAATTGATTAGGCTGATTGCATCACAGGTGAAATGAAGGGGGAGAGTTTTGTAATTACATAGGGTGCTCACAGCGGCAGAGCACTCGTGTTTTTATACTATGTCCCGGGTATGCAGAGGGACGGTGTGTGCGCTGTGGAGGGGGGTGCGCAGCGTGGGAGTGTGTCGGGGCGCCGTCACCATATATCGCCCAACCTCCTGCCACGCCTCCCTAGGCCTTGCCTCAGTGTCCGGCATGCTGGGGGAGGGTGTGTAGCTCCTTTTACATCGCCATGGGCGGTCGATGGTCATCAGTGGATCGGTGACCGGGTTCACGGGGTGGCCGGGTTCACAGGGTGGCCCGGGTTCACGGGGTGAGCCAGGCTCACGGGGTGGCCCGGGTTCATGACCATTACCAATGAGACAAATAAGTGTTCACACTTCCTGTCCACCATTCGCTATTTCGCTATTACCGGGCCGGGCTTGTCCCGCCTCACCACCTGTTCAGGACACTGGGCAAGCAAACACGTGCGAGACACACAAGTACCATCAGCCGGCCCTTCAGTTTCACCCAGCCAATCACCATTACTTCTCCCACTCACACATGTGTTACCCCCCCCCCCCCGTGTCACCCTGCACATGACCATCATTCTTCGCACTCACACATGCCTTACCATTACTGTCACCCAGCACATGACCATCACTCCTCTTAATCACCCACGCATTCCCATCTGTGCGACCAAACGCCCTCTGCCTGTCCTTGGCCTCTCCTGACTCCCATGCACTCTCTGGCCATCTGTTGGGTTGCCCTGACCTCATCTCTGTGGCACTCTGTCGTAATGCAAATTAACATTAATTCAAAACTTCCTAACTAAAAAGAAGAATCCTGGATGTGATTTGGAAAGATATCAACATCTCAAGACTATGAAGAAGAATTTCCTTAATTTGTTAGTGGCTTTTTTGTTATATACCAAGATACAACAATTACATTTAATATGAAATGTGTTATAACTAAAGTTGTGTGTGTAATTTACGACACAAACAAGCAGCTCTATGAATCGGATTATATTCAAAAACATAGTATTTAGTAAGTTGTATGACAGGTAATGTAGGACAAGTGTATCGTACAGTAGGTCAGTATCAGAGGCATGAATCTAAGTAGTGTGTAAATGAGTCAATGTCAATCCTCAGATCAAGCTGTAACTCGACCCAGGCCCTCAACCCTTCCGAAAGTTGTGTTCATTGTTTGTGGGGTGGGTCGGCGGCTGAGTTGGTGGTGAGCTGCTCATCTGGCTGCTGTGGTGGAAGTGATGGTCTGGTGGGTGGCGGTTTGTGAGGAAGGGCGGGTGTGACGTCACGGGTCTTGCGAGGGCGTGGTTCGGCGGGAAAGCCGGTAGGGTTGGTTTTTCGGATTTGAACCCAGGGGGCGCCACCGGGATGACTCCTTGTTCGCGCACAAATTACCCATGGTGGCTGGCCACCATGAACAATTTACGACATGAACAAGCAGCTCTATGAATCGGATTTTATTCAAAAACATAGTTGTTAGTAAGTTGTATGACAGGCAATGTAGGACAGGGGTCTCATGCAGTAGGTCAGTACCAGAGGCATGAATCTTCTAAGTAGTGTGTAAATGAGTCAATGTCAATCCTGGGGGGTGCGGGGGTGGGGCGTGGTTAGTTGTGGACGAATTGCATTCCACTTCCGCGCTGCCTGAGCTTTGTGTTGGACATTCATGGTCAGGCCTGGAATGAAGATATGAATGTTTACACAACATTAGCATATGGATATAGCCAAGACATTAAGCGTCTAACCCAACCACTAAGGGACACCAGAGCAAGCAAGGCACCACTACTGAGGCAGACCAGAAGCCAGATCAAAGCCCATGAAAGGAGCACACTGGAATTTGCCGCCAAGTCATGGAATGGGCAAATGGTGAAAGAAAGACAAATCCCTGACCTAAAAACATACAAAAAATATCTGTGCAAAATAAAAACTGGGAACCCCAACTAAACTGCACCACAAGGGGGCAGGTGATATCACGGCCCACCAACTGGACAGCCCAGGGCGGGATAACCGGAAATAGAAAAGCCAGATAACATATCCAACAACAATATAAACCAAATCAAATCCAAAAAACATAACTCAACCACCTATTACGTACAAGGCTATGGACATGTAAATAAAATAAAATAGGCTAGTATAGAATTAAGTAGAAAAAAAAGCGGAAAACTCTTCCCAAGAAAACCCCAAAACACTAACATAGAACCTTAAGAAAACAACTAGCATAGTAATAAGAATATAACAAAAATACAATGCCAAGAGGGCCCAAAAAACTAACATAGGCTACTAAACGTACCAACAGACTATCTATCTGCTACTGAAATGCAGACAATCAAATAACTTATCAGCAGTGACTGTTTGGTAAGACAACACCAACACTACAGCTGGCCAGCATTGAAAAAAAGCCTGGGTACCCAGGCTTACATGCTATGGACAGAATAAATACAGCCTCAATAAAAAAAATATATTAAAAAAAGTGAAGAATATTAGTCAAAATTACTGGACTAGGCACACTGCCCACACACACACACCCGCACACAGGGTGTGAAAACATTATTTTGTGTAAACATTCATATCTATCAAATTGTATTGGTTATAATGTAAAATTGTTATGTATTTCTATTTATTTTGAATAAAATGCTAGTATTGCCCTACGCTTATTGGCAACCGTGATGTAGTCTATTATCGTGTACGGGTGCTTTTTCCGACCAGTATAAGCATGCTCAACGTTGGGCATTTCCATTAATCAAGAAGTCTGATACGATGGTTACTTTTAATTTTTGGGGCCATCAAAAATGCTATCTTTTTAGTTTTGGGCGCATGGGACCAGTTAAGTAACAACCTACAAAAAGTCCATATCTTATTTAATATTAGATTCACAAATGAAGTGTCATTTTTTTTCAAATTCAATATAGGGCCTACTAACACATGAAATCAAACTCTATACTATTTTTGTAAATCACATGGGATACCTAATTTAAATTGTTGCACAGTACTGCAAATCGGTAAACAGACAGAGCTCACAGAATAGATTAAAGGTTTTTTTAATTCGGGTAAATATGCACCAACCTCAGATCACGATGATGAAGAAGTCAACGAGTTCTATGACAGCATCAAAAAGGTAATGGAATACACCAAGTCTGGAGAAATAACAATTGTTATGGGCGATTGGAATGCGAAAGTTGGAGAACAACATGAATATCCAGTAACAGGAAGATTTGGCTTAGGTGAGAGAAATGATCGTGGTGAATACTTGATAAATTTCTGTTTGACATCAAAACTAGTAATTGCTAACACCTTATTTGAACATCCAAAGAGAAGACTATATACATGGAAGAGCCCTGGTGATGTATGTCGGAACCAGATCGATTACATTCTTGTCAACCAACGATATCGAAATTGTATCAAACAGGCAAGGACATATCCAGGTGCTGACATATGTTCGGATCATAATCCAGTAGTAATCAGTATGGTAGTGAAATTGAAACAGCAGAACAAAATTAAAAACAACATTCAAATGGATATGAACATGTTAAAAGATGCAAAATACAGAACTAAGTATAATGTCTCTGTTCATAACAAATTCAGTGTACTGATGAATGAAGAAACTCCTCAGAGAGAGTATAACAACATTGAAATGGAATGGGAAGCTCTCAGAGAAAGCATGGTCAAGTCAGCAGAGGAGGTGTTACCAAATAAAAAACGAGAGACAAAGCAATCATGGATGACGCAAACCATACTAGAAAAGATGGCAGAAAGGAAGAAAGTGAAAACCACTGATCCACCTAAATACAAACACCTGAAGAATGAAATAGAAGATGAATGCAAAAAAGCTAAAGATGAATGGTGGAATAAGAAGTGTGAAGTAGTGGAACAACTTGAGTCTCAACATCGTTCAAGAGAGATGCACAAGAAAGTGAAAGAGATAACAGGTCAAGGATACAGACAGAGAAGCAGTAAATGTATCAAGAACAAAGACGGCAAAATGCTCTTTGAAGAAGATGAAATAAAGTCCAGATGGGAAGAATATGTAAACGAACTATACAATGATGACAGAGGGAACCCACCCACAATTGAGAAAGAAGATGGGAATATTATATTAGTATCAGAGGTTGAGAAGGCTATCAATGATCTAAAGGCAGGTAAGGCTCCTGGAAGTGACCAGATAACATCAGAAATGATAAAAGGACTAGATGAAGTGGGGATTCAAATCATTCATAAGCTAGTAACTGACATCTATGAGACTGGATTTATACCATTGAATATGAATGAATCCATATTTGTACGACTCCCAAAGAAGCTAAAACCAACATTGTGTACTGAGTACAGAACACTAAGCCTGATGAGTCATATGTTGAAGATGATCCTGAAAATAATTTTACTGAGAAACAGACAGAAAATTGAAGAACAAATCAGTAACGTACAAAGTGGGTTTATATCTGGAAGAGGTACACGTGAAGGGATTTTCAATATGAGAATGATTTGTGAACGTTATTGTGAAGTGAACCAGGATGTTTATGCCTGCTTTATTGACTATGAGAAGGCCTTCGACCGAGTCAATCATGAACTGTTAATCAAATGTTTACAAGATATTGGTGTCAATGGCAAAGACATTAAACTAATTGTGAACTTATACTGGACACAACGTGCATTTATAAAAATGGAGCAGGGCCTATCGGATGAAGTTATTATTAAACGAGGAGTTCGACAGGGGTGTGTATTGTCACCATGTCTATTTAACCTGTACACAGAGATGATTTTCAGACACATTGAAGATTGCAAGGGAGTGACAATAGGTGGCATGAACGTCAACAATCTTAGATATGCCGATGACAGTGTAATACTAGCAGACAGTGAGAAAAACCTACAAGATATAGTGAATAGAATCAATAAAGCTGGAATACTATTCAACATGAAGATGAATGCCAGGAAGACCAAAACAATGGTTATAAGTAAAAAGACAGATAAACCAAATGTCAATATAACCATAGATGGCACAAACATAGAACAAGTATCCGAATTCATATATCTCGGACAAAAGATTACAAATGATGGGAGATGTGAGGAAGAAATTAAAAGAAGGATAACAATAGCCCGAACAACATTCTCCAAAATGTATAGAGTGTTAACATCAAGTAAGATATTAATACAAACAAGGAAGCGTATTCTTCAGTGTTATGTGTGGTCTACTCTAATGTATGGGGCAGAGACATGGACAATCTCTAAGAAAATGTACAAACGTTTAGCAGCATTTGAGATGTGGACTTATCGAAGGATGATGAAAATATCATGGACAAAGAAGATCACCAACAAAGAAGTTCTCAGAAAAATTAAAAATAAGAAAAGCTTGTTTGCCACTATACAGACAAAGAAACTTATTTATTTTGGCCACATCATTCGTCAGAGTTCAATATACCGTACATTGTTGGAAGGGAAGGTGAATGGCAGCAGAGGGAGAGGGAGACCAAGAACATCATGGTTTACAAATATTTCACAGTGGACAGGCTTGAATTATTCACAGTCTATCAGAACAGCACAACATCGGGACAAGTGGAAAACCATTGCATCCAACCCTCGACTAGAGGATGGAACTATTGATTGATTGAAATATGATTAGTCCTTCCAAAGTTATCTACGATTGAGTAGCAATGTGGACAACATTGTCAAAATCCAAAATCTTGTCAATCGGTTAATTATTAACTGTGCTAGAGCGGTTGATTTCACCAATTAAAATAAAAGTGACTTGGAGCATATACGCCATTAAAATCAAACTAAATGAATACATTAATATGTCAACTACCAGGTAAGTCTAGTATAACTATCATATATCCATGAAACGTTATGTGAGTATATATTTTAAAAGCATTTTATCACAATGGAACATATTCCAATGGAAAAAGCTTGAAGAGACCTTAAACTTGGTAGTCATATAACTTTTCTAATGTAAATATCAAGAAAGTTACATCGATTTGAACTTGAAAAATATACCTAATTATGAGCCCTTTGTTCTATAGTAAAACAGCAAGGCTTAGGCGTGAATGCCAACTGCCAATTTGTGTGAGACAGAGGAGACATTGTAACTTAATGTAAGCAAGTGCTGCAGATTGAATAACACTCTTGGCAATCTATCAAACATCCTTAAAATTTCACAACATGTAGAGAATTAATATAGGAACAATATTTGCATAGTTTGATAGGATATTTTAATAACCTTTGAGTGATTTGATGAAGATTTTGTGGAGAAAAGTAAAACTTGAAATTCAACCCTCAACCTTTGAAACTAATACTGGTCCAATTGAAACAATTAAAAAATTAGGATGTAGATAAATATATGCTCTATATCATGAAACCAAGAGTTAAATTGTAGCTAGAAAACCCTCCTTTTGGCGACCTGAAAGGTAACACCTACTGCAAAGCAGCTCCGTGCAGCGGAATGGAGCTTCGCGGCGATCGGCGGTTTTTGCACATAGCTATTTAATGTTTTAGCATGACAAGTGTGTGACCCAAAACCTATATATTTAATAATTTAGTCATATTTTGTTCTAACTTCCTAAATAATCGAGATATCTAAATGAAATTTTCAGTTTAAGTAGATGCCTATCCCCTCTGTCGATTCAACCCATTAGAATAAAAGTAAATGCACACATTAGTGACATTGCTATGATTGGAGTTTCAAAGTTTCAAAGAAATACACATACCAATGACATTTTAGAAACATAACATGCATGTATAAAAGTAAATACCTTCATCAATCTGTTGGACTTGCGGTTGACATGTGGGTTCAGGTTCAGCTGCAGGTGGAGATGGAGGTGGGGATGGAGGTGGAGGTGGAGGTGGAAGTGGAGGTGGAGGTGGAGGAGAAGGTGCAGGTGCAGGTGCAGGTGCAGGTGCAGGTTCAGGTTCAGGTGCAGGTTCCGCTCCAGCTGGAGCTGGAGCCTCCATTGAGCTAGAAGTCGGGCTTGAGCTCAGGCTTGAGCTTGGGCTTGAGCGATTCGCTGTGCTGGAATGTCCCTATTATTATGAATAGGTTCCCAATGATAGAAACTGCTTTTAATGCCATTGACAATCTGTGTATGGCACACTAGCTCAGTTGGCCGGGGATTGGCTCTCCAACCAATATTGTTAATATGCCGCATTGTGATTGCGATGGCGACAGAGGCAGCACTAAAGTGTACAACCTATAGTGGTCACTGTATGTATATACACATATATCAGTCCTCTGTTATAATCCGGTCCGTTAAAACATGCCCACTTGCATTCAAATCAACCAATCAGAATTAGAACATGGTGATTAGAAGCCCATCAGGTACGGGCTCCTGCTGGGGTGACCTAAATTAACACTAAAACATTCTGGCATAACAACCAACCAGTTAAAGGCCCGGTGTCGCAGTTACCACCGTCCAACAATTTCCGCGGTACGCATCGCTTCTGCGCATGCATCAACATCGAACAGCATCGTCACTAACCTTATAAATTTAATATAATGTTTTTGGTACAGATGTTTTCTGTATGTGTACCAAGCGATTTGTTTCTAGGTGGTGTGGTTTTAGAGATATTTCACTTTTTCTGTATGAAAAATGCTCACTGCCATGAACAATGCATTTAAGTGTAGGCATACCACGGAAACTGGTGGATGGCGGAAACTGTGACACTGGGCAAGCCCCCACAGTGGTGCATTCATCCTCGAGGGGGTTGGTTAAGGGGGGGGGGGGGGGGGGGGGGGGGGTTACCGGTGGGCTGTGCTGGGCTGATGTAATATGCTAAAATGTACATTATTTTCTGTATTTTTTGTAGAAACAAATCAGGTTGTGGTATTTTCTGTACATTTACGTATACATTTAACAAATTTACAACACCTCTGTCAATGCTAAAGTTTAATTAGGCCGTTTGACAAACAACATTAAAATGATTCAAACTAATGTTTTGCACTGCGCGTTAAATATATTATATGAAATTGCTCCATTAGGAAAGAAATGTGATCAAGCAAATCGGGTCAGATAACAATTACAAAGTTTCTCATGTTATTCTGGTGATAGCGTCCACCCGGCGCCCATTAATAAAATCACCCCCACCATCGACCAAGGTCCTGGCGTGGTACACATGGTACCTGCTATTACTAGACTGGTTTAGCAAAAATTAAAACGACAGACTATTCGAGAGATAGTCGAGTCCATATTGTGAAATAAAATATAAGTGGGGATAACATTTTGTCTAGAGCACATTATAAAATACAGACTTACTAAATGAAGAGTCGCAGAAAATGACTATTTTCGGTTTTATTTCCTTTAAGTGTTTAAGTGTTAATCAGACAAACGCAGCTGTTGATAAGGAGATACTGAGCTGGGGTAAAGTGACGAAAGTAAAGATATAGAGGCTGTAATTGTGTTTCCGTAAAGAGTATGATGGTCACATTCGAATTCAGCTAAATACTTTATTTAAGAGGCATCAGGTTCGTTTTGTGGTGTTAAGCAGAATGCAATTGAGAATATATATACATACATACTAACTTACATACCTACATACCTACATACATACATACAGAAGTAAAAAGTGTTTTATTTAACGATGCCTCTAGAGCACATTGATTTTTGTAACATCCCTCATATGTTGGGGTCGCTAACTCCACTCCACTCCACACAAAAGGTTGTTTTGACAACCATCAACTCTGAAAAGTCCTAAGCAGCTGTGGGCAGTTTACATCCGATGTGTTTATTTAGTGGCAAAATAACAACGCCACCAGAAATTATAAAACTATGAAATGTTATTAGAAAAACAGAAGAATAATCCACCTAAAAACCAGAGTGTATGGATATAGTCTTAACAATAAACATCTAATCCAACAACTATGGAACAGCAGAGCAAACAATGCACCTCAACTAAGGCAGACCAGAAGCCAAATAAAAGCTCACGAAAATGCTGCCAAAGTATCATCCAAACTTATATGCTGTAGGAACTCAACACCAGCAGAAATTATAGTCGAGACAGAAATCATAGTCGAGAAAATAAACATCTAATCCACCAACCAAGGGAACACCAGAGCAAGCAATGCATCTCCACTAAGGCAGAGCAGAAGCCAAATCAAAGCTCACGAAAGAAACTAAAGATAAGATATCTCAATGCGTACTAAATCAATTACCAGTAAAGAATATATAGGACCTAGCTGTCAATATATAATCTCTTCAGGTCCATTCCATAGATAAAGACAGATAAAGAACAAAGACAGTGGGCAGCAATATTGTTCGGAGAAAAAAAGAACCGGAATGGTGTAACGCCCCGACTCGTTCTCAGTTGTTTCTATATCTTATTTGCATTGAACCGAAGAGGACGATCCTACAATGACAGATAAAGATAGATGAGAGTAATTAGGTGAGGCATTTTGTTGTTGTTAAGATGAGGGTGGCCCTAAGTGGCTCTAAGCGACAGGGGCACGACGCACAAATATCTGCACAAATATGTGCGAGGACCACTTCTATTATCTTTTTTTTTAGTGTCCAAAGATAATTGAATCGTATGGCAGGCTGGAAACTAATCCGATGAAGAGGAACACAATCTTTTATTTTGTTGTTAATAACATAGGGGGGAAGCTGCATCGGTGAACCGGGAGCACCAAAAACATTGCCGGCGATATTTAAAAAAGGAGTCTGTGGATTCCAATATCTCCATTTTCGCCTCAAAATCAATATTTAGAAATAATTGAATCATAGGTGAGGTTGAAAAATACGTAGGTGGGTGCTAAACACGAGAGTAAAACTTAATGAAGTTGTTGTTGGTGTGCTTGGGGGCCGGCCTGAGTGAAACTTGGATGTCGAAAGTCCACCTGGTGGACTGGTGCACGTAAGAACAGTAGGTAGTAGCCACCACTCAGTGGTGAGTACCCCGTTCTGATTCTAGTATGACTGAGTCATTGCTGATAGTATGCGTTACAGGTGATATATATATATATATATACAGTCACTCAGCGCCTAGACCTACATGTAGGAATAGCCTACCTACGTCTCTGGTAAAGCAACAGATGTGAATGCTTAGAAGTCTGAATGCTAAGTGGTGTTTATTCAATCCACGATCCACTGTTTCACCTGTGTCATGTGACCCGTCTCGCTGGGTTTGGCGTGCTCTCCATACATACACTACATCTCCCCTTTACGGAATAAATTAACATTTAACGTATACAATGTTCCCAGACCGGTCATGTATCCTTGACCTAAAACAGAAACAGGTCCTTAATTAATAGTACAGTTTCTGGGTATCTACATGCACCTTGTCTGTTATTAAATGTCGTCTGAACCTGTCAGTTAACCAAGACTACAATATGCCTTGCCTTCAACTCTTGCCAACTACGTTATCTGATCTCACTCGGATCCGCTTGACCCTATAGTCTGTTACTTTACTACATGGTCTCAGATGTGGTGGATCAACTTCAAACGTGGCGCTAACAGGACTAAAACCGCCGGCTCCACTGAGTTTGAAAGGGAACTTGGTTATTAATTGGCGAGTATGGCGCGGAGCCTATGAGTTATACACCGGTGCCACTGGACTCTCTTCTAAGAGCGAGAAGGTGCAATGTTGCGCTTTTTTGCATGTGGCTGGCCTAGAAGTGCAGAAGTTGTTCCATACAATGAATCTGGAAAGCAGTGACCGGGATAAAATAAGCGCTATAACAGCCGCGTTCCGGGACTACTGCCATGGAAAGTCCAACCGCACTATTGTACATTACAAGTTCAATAGTTACAACCAGACTACACAAGACATGGAGACTTATATTCGTGAGTTAGAGTACCGCGTTGAACTTTGTGATTACGGTGTTACCGAGGAGTCAATATTATGTGATAGACTGGTATGTGGTATCAAAAGCAATGTAGTGCGGGACACGTTATTGCAGACCCCAAACCTTGAGTTGGAGCGGTGTTTAGAAATATGCCGCCTAAGCGAGCACAGCTTAGAACAATTAGCGGGCGCACGGATAGCACTTGTGACACTGAAGTGCATGCTGTAAAGGTCAGGCAAAGGTCACGCCCCCCCAGCACGCCCACAGGCAAGTGCCGGTAATGACAACCGGCGAGGTGAGAGCTACAGACACGCCCCCAACCGCCCTAATTGCACTAGGCGTGGGTATTCACACCCTCATGAAAACTGCCCAGCCAGGGGAAAAGAGTGCATTACATGTGGCCGCATTGGGCATTTTGCGAGAGTGTGCAGGGGAGGTCAACGGCAACCAACGCCTGTCAACGCACTGGACATGGATGAAGAGGGCACACCAGTGGAATGGTTAGCGGAGGATAAGGAGCCAAGTGACTTGTTCGTAAGTGCTATTCACAAAAGCAAGGAGCATTTGGGATTATGGTTTGAAACAGAGCAGGTCTGTGGTGAAGCGGTAAAATTCAAACTGGACAGTAGCTCTGAGGCCAGCATAATACCCGAGAGCATCTTCATGTCTTTGCCGAACATGGAGCTGAAGAAACCAAGGTGTCAGCTCATGACGTATTCCGGGGAGAGGATCCGTCCGCGCGGAGAAGTCATGATCAGCATACGAGGGCACCCTATCCTGTTCCAAGTCATCGACAACGGATGCGCAATATTAGGGAAGGACGCCTGCGTTCAGCTTAACCTCCTGAATCGTGTACTATCAATGGAGGCCGACAGGAAGCACCCGCAAATCGACGATGAGGCTCAATCACTGGTAAATAAATACCATAATGTATTTAACGGTCTTGGTTGCATCAAAGTTAATGTCACTATACATGTCGATGAAAATGTACCCACAGTAATTGATCCGCCAAGGCGTATTCCGCATGCCATCAATGATGCTGTGCAGAATGAGTTGGACAGGATGGTTAAGCTTGGTGTGATTGTTGAACAGGTAGAGCCTACACCTTGGGTAAACTCAATTACCATAGTACAAAAACCAAATAAATTAGGTTTGTGTTTGGACCCGACTAAGTTAAATAAGGCAATATTGCGCAGGCCTTATCCTATCAAAACAATAGAGCAAGTGGTAGCCAATACAGCAGATGCTAAATTTTTCTCTGTGTTAGACACGCAAAGCGGATATTGGCAAATAGTGTTAGACAAGCCTAGCTCGTTATTATGTACTTCAATATGCCTTGGGGAGGTATAGGTATACCCAGCTGCCGTTTGGCATCAAAATGGCCGAGGATATCTATATACAAGAAATGGACAATATCTTAAGGGATCTCCCAGATGTAGATGTAGTCGCAGATGATATTCTGATTTACGGTGGGAACATCAAAGAACACAACGAGCGGTTGGAGTCTGTCCTGAAACGTGCACAACAAGTCAGTTTAAAGTTGAATCCAGAAAAGTCGAAATTATGTAAGTCACAACTAGAGTATGTGGGTCACTTATTAACTAGTGATGGCCTTAAGCCGAACCCCGACCGAATCCAGGCCATTACGGAAATGCCTACACCCGCAGACAAGGCCGGTGTACAGAGGTTCTTGGGAATGGTGGGATATGTCCATAAGTTTATTCCAAATCTCTCAGACATCACTAAGCCCTTAAGGATCTTACTATCAAAAGATGTCGCCTGGCACTGGGATAATGAGCAAAATTAGGCATTTCTAAAATTAAAAGAATTGTTAAAAACAGCGCCGGTGCTGAAATATTATAAGGTAACAAATCCATTAAAGATGCAGGTAGATGCTTCCATGACAGGGCTTGGAGCTGCACTTTTTCAGGACAATCAGCCAGTCAGTATGGCATCCAAAGCGCTGAATAAATGCCAAGGGAATTATGCGGTTATCGAGAGGGAGATGCTTGCGATCTGTTTTAACTGTACAAAATTCCACAATTACTTTTTCGGAAAGCAGATCGTAGTCTAAACAGATCACAAGCCACTCGTAAATATAATGTTGAAGCCGCTACATACATTAACGACAAGGTTACAAAGGATGAGATTACGACTGCAGAATTATGATCTAAAGTTAGAATATGTAAAAGGTGTTAACATGTTCTTTGCTGATGCTTTGTCTAAAGCACATACCACAAAGGTTCAACGAATGAACTTATACGATGTTCATATGTCTGTTGCAGCAGTAGACTACAGTGCGGATGAATTAGCAGACATTACACATGTGACAGCACAAGACCACACACTGCAGCAACTCATCGAGTAGATCCGTGTCACAAGGCCAACTCAAAAATGTTCAATACCCCTTGGTGTTAAACCATATTATACCTATAGGAACGAATTGACGGTACAGAGTAATCATGTAATGAAACAAAACAGAATAGTAATTCCGAAAGTGGTACAGAAACAAATGCTAAGCACACTACATGCCGCACACTTGGGTATCATTAAGAGCAAACAGATGGAGCCGTTGATAAGTCATGAGATCCCAGATATTCCTTTCTATAAGGTAGGCGTCGATCTATTTCAGTGTAAACACAGCAGCTATATACTAATCGTAGACTATTATTCTAAGTATCCGGAGGTAATACAGCTAACGGAAACAACTAGTAAAACCGTAGTAAAAAACATGAAACAGGTATTCGCCAGACACAGGATCCCTAAAGTCATTGTGTCGGACAACGGTCCACAATTTTCAAGCGATGAGTATAGGGCTTTTGCTAAAACATACAAGTTCACCCCACATCTGACACCATGTAGTAAAGTAAGAGACGCGAACGCTTAGAAGTCTGAATGCTAAGTGGCGTTTATTCAATCCACGATCCACCATGTCACCTGTGTCAGGTGACCCGTCTCGCTGGGTTCGGCGTGCTCTCCGTACATACACTACAACGTCGACTGGAGTCATGCTATTCTGATATAGAGGACACGGTGAGCTGATACAGTAATATCGGTGATTTGTTAACCACACCAGCAGAGACGTCAAATCTCGCGATTTGGCGGGAGATCTCCTTAAAATATAGCAGAATGACCCCAATCTTTAATTTTTTATTTTTAATCTCCCACCAAAGAATCGGTTTAGTTATTAAAAAAAATGTTTTCATATATTTTCGTAAAATGCACTAGAATGCACGATTTTGTGTCATTTATTTTCTTTAAAAAATTGGACACCCCTCTGGGAGGGAGCAACCCCTCCCGCCCCCCCCGCCCCCCCCCCCCCCCCCCCCCCCATTCACACATCCAACCCATTTTGGCCACCTGATTTGTCTCTAGATACAATGTGTGTATTAGGGAGATCTCCCTACTGACACTCTTATCTACTTGGTACCTCTGCACCAGGTACCGGTAACCCCCCCCCCCCCCCCCCCCACCTCTTCATGTGTGCCTTATGCCTAGTACACACCTCCCGTATACGATCTAAAACTGCCTGTTTCGCGCATAAAACTGAGTTTTAGTCGTTAGGTGTGGGACCCCCGCGCACACTAAACGCTTGCGATTCGCGTATAAAACTAAGTTTTAGGGCTTACAACTCGAATCGCAACCGATTCGAAAAATGAATCGGCCCGTTCGAGAATCGGTATATGTGAGCGGTCAGTCGTATCGTATATGGTAGGTGTGTGCTAGTCGGCGATCGATCGTGTCGGGGTTTTAACGCATCAGCCAATCGCCGGGCCGGGAAGGGTCATGTGACCGTGTCCATACAAAAACGATAAAAATGGCGGACTGGACGAACGAGGCGGAGGTAGCGATGGTCGAGATGTGGCAAACTCTGCCGTGTCTGTTCGATGTGTCCTGCCAAGACTATTCTAACCGAGTCAAGAAGGTTGGTGCGTTGGCGGCGATCTCCGCAGAAGTCGGACAGTCAGGTAGGCCCGTTTTTCCCGATAATATTGTATTTTTTGTTTGTCATCATTGTTGTGAAATGCGCCGGTGGTTGAAAATGGCTTCTGCTTACGTCGTCGCTCTCACATGAAAATTACATTAAGTTATTGGTTTTCAAATCAAAGTTAGCGGGCTAACATTAACACATCGGTAGAGAATAAATGTTCTTTCTTTATTTGTCTTATTCACGAAAGGGCCAGTTTTTGTGTCGTTGACAAGTTTACAAGAAATGCAACTGCAAATTAGCTGTAACTAATCGCGAAACGTAATCGCGGAACGGCCATAATGGCGATAAATAATCAGATAAATGACCTAAATGTTCTAATCGCGAAACGGCTCGCGTTGTATGTCAAAGTGCCGAATAAAATATGGGGCGCCAGGTTGTAGCATTTATTATTTGTCGGGTTTCCTACTGCTATGTTTCCCTAATATACAATACAATACAAGACGGGTATAATATGTTTTTACAGCGACGTCCATCCAGAAAAGGATGACGAACCTCCGCACCCAGTACACACGCTTTCGTAAACAAGCGGCCTCGGGTTCTGAAGGGAAGCGTCTGACCGCCAGGCAGAAATGGATCCAGAGCTCGCTGTCGTTCCTGGCACCCCATTTGCAGCGACGGCAGAGTGTCACCAACCACCTACTACCGTCGCCAAGATGCAGTCAAGAAACTGCTGAGGTAACGATACTTATCAATACACACACACACTATAAGTTCTAAATTATAAAGTAATGGTTTATTTTACAAATATACTAATATACATATATTTCCGATAGACTACGTATGATCACAGATCGAGAAGTCTTGATGGTAGTCCAAAAGTTTTACACTAGTTAACATATATACAGTCTAGATCATGGCCGACTGCCACGGGACAGACCCTGTCGCAGAGTTCACGTATTCTACCAGGTAATCCCGTTGGGTCTTGGCCCGTTGAGTCGAGTTGGTCCCCGATGGGAATGTCGCCTGACGTAGCACGCGATCATTTCTCCATGACCCGGGAGTAACCGAGTGCGTCGCTGGGTCTTCGTAGTCACCTGTTGCTGTGGTGCCTATCTTTTCCCGCAGGAAATTGTGTAGGGCGCAGCCCGCCATGACGATCTTCTCTACTTTGTCCGGCGCTAATGCTATGTTGGTCAGAAAGACCCTGAACCTGTTGGACATGATTCCGAACGCGTTTTCAACGACACGTCGGGCGCGCGACAGCCGATAATTATAGATCCGGTGATCCATCCGCATGTCTCTGTGGCTGAACGGCTTCATCAAATACTCTTTGAGGGGAAAGGCATCGTCCGCCACAATGTAATGCCCCAAAGGCCGATCATCCCCGGGTAGTGGTTGGGGGGGTGGGAACGACTCGGCGTGGTTCTCCAGAGCCTGTTGAAGGGTGCATCCGGAAAAGACCCCCCCATCACTAACCCGGCCGTTGCATCCCACATCGACAAAGATGAACCGATAGTCGGCGTCAACTAGGGCCATCAGTACGATGCTGAATGTGTGTTTGTAGTTGTAGAATGTCGACCCGGAGTGCGCTGGGGGTTTGATGTGTATGTGCTTCCCGTCCAGGGCACCCATACAGTTGGGGAAGTTCCATCTAGCCTGAAACTGGTCAGCGACTTTCCTCCACTCCTCCGGGCTCGACGGGGTCTGCAAAAACAAAAATACAACGACACTTAAATACAACAATACCACAATAAATAAATTTACAAGTTGTTTGCGACAAACTAAATTGTTTCTCTCTTCACGCTTGCAGGTAAACCGTGACGAGACGGTTGTCAACGCCGACGAGGAGACAGGGACTGACGCTGATACCCATAGTGTGTCGTCTCAAAATCTCAGTAACGTCGGCGACGATCCCGCAGAGGTCGGATCCTACCGCACCAACACCAGCACCCCAATGTCCAGCCAAGATTGGGTGAACAAAAAAAAGCGCAAGAGATGGGACGGCGATGCAGGAGATGACGATCTTATGCAACTGGTTATTAGGAACCTGGAAGACACACATGCCCCTCCAGACGACGCGCTTACGACATTTGGCAAACATGTAACCAATAGACTACGAACGATCACAGATCCAGAAGTGTTGATGGTAGTCCAAAACGACATTGATCAGGCTTGCTTTCGCGGGAACATGAAAATCATCGTGGCGCTAAACGCGGCGCGAAACAGAACACCACAGGCGAACAGTGGAAACAGACCCGGACCATCGGGGACCGATGCGCATAGGCCCAGTGCGCATAGGCCCGGTGCTGGGTTTTCGTTTGTAAACATGTCGGAATCTGATCAATATTCCGAGTTTGACAATTAAATTAGTTGGTTAACGTTTTTTAATCGGTTCCATTATTCAAGTTTAAGACAAAGATGTAGCTCATAGGCCCGTTACTGGGTCCTTTTCGTTCGTAAACATGTTGGAATCTGATCAATATTCCGAGTATGACAATTAAATTGGTTGGTTAACATTTTTTAGTCGGTTCCATTATTCAAGTTTAAGACAAAGATGTAGCTTAAGTTTTAGTCGGATCCATTATTTTAAATCACACTGTGTGTACTCACACTGCTAAAGAACGTTCGATAAAGTTATTAGTCAGTTTAGGGTTTAGTTTTAGTCGGTTCCATTATATTTTACTCACACTGTGTGTACGCACAGTGCTAAAGATTGATTCTGATTCTGCTGTGGCATAGTTGTTGTTACTGTATTCTATACTTGTTACGGTATACTTGTTACGGTATTCAATGAAAGAAACCATATAAAGCAATCTTACCTTGAAATAATCGTTCTTCAGCGACTGGTAGATGGCGTTGCAGGTCTCGGGGACAATTTGGCCGATGGTGGTTGCCCCCACACGAAACAGGTAGCTGAGACTCCGGAAGGATTCACCTACAAACAAAATTAAATTATTTGGTTAGATATATCGGTTTATTTAGATTTCTAGTTGTATTGATTTAAAACTGGTAGCTCAGACTCCGGAAGGATTCACCTAAAAACAATGACAAGGACTAACAAAATTTGTTTGCTAAACTAAATTATTTGGTTACATATTTCGGTTTATCTCAATTTAAATATATTTAAATGTGAACTCAGAGCAAGGATATCGTGAATCTGACAATGAGAAAAATATGTTTAAAATAAAGTTAAGTCCTTACCAGTTGCGATGAATCGCAGGGTGATGGCCAACCTCTCCGCAGCCGATATCGATGCTCGATATCGGGTGTTTTGGCGCGCGATACGATCCTCTACCAGTCGCAACAACTCATCGAACTGATCCGACGGCATGCGGCTGAAGTTGGTGAAGGCCTGTGCCTCATCCCTGCGTAGACCAGCCATCAGGGCATTGAATGCTCCTAGTTCCGATCTTTGAGCGATGTGTGGCCGAACCCACACATTTCGAGCAATCTTCCGATGTCGTCGTCGGCGGCGTATGGCAAGCAGAGCAAGCCCAATAGCCACGGCTCTCTTTTGAGCAGTTGAACGCAGCGCCATTTTGCGGCTCACTTTAAACGGCTCAACGTGGTTCGCGGCCCCGACGCGAGTGCAGCGATAAAAAACAACTTGGCGCCATCTAGCGTTGCTGGCCGACGGCTGATCAACAACTGCTAGGAGGCGCTGATGTGAGTGTAGTTCGCGCTAAATACACCAGGTTCGTGGAACGCAGTCGCGAAATGGACGGTATATGTGCGCACACCCGGTCGGTATATGTGAGCACCCCCTGTCGTCAGTTTTAAGTCGCAAACGGGATGGACCGGGTCGTGACGCGTTGCGTCGGCCAGCCAGTTTTAGTGCGCGAATAGCCTGGGTTTTAGTGCAATGCGGAATCGTATACGTGAATATGAGTGTGTGTACCGGGCATAAGGGGTCTCTGTCCCGCACCGCCCAGCCGGCCCAGCCGACCCAGGCCTCTAGGCGCTCAGTTATGTAGAAGTCATACTACGACGACAAGGGGGTGACGACAGCCCAGCGACTTGGATTTTGTGAAAACCCGACGACATATGCAAATTTGGACCAAGTTGGACGACAATCGGACGACATCCGGATGACATCGGGACGACAGACAGGATGAAGCGGGACGACAGTGTCTGTGTGTGTGTGTCGGTTGTGTGTGACTTTGTGCTTGTGTGTATCTGTATTGTGTGTGTCTGTGTCTCTGTGTGTGTCTCTGTGTGTGTCTGGGTGTGTGACTCTTGTGTCTCTGATGTGTCTCTATGTGTGTGTCTGTGTGTCTGTGTGTGTCTGTGTCTCTATGAGTTTTCTGTGTGTGTCTGTGTGTAGACTTCTGTGTCTCTATGTGTCTCTATGTGTGTGTCTGTGTCTCTGTGTCTCTGTGTGTATCTATGTGTGTTTCTGTGTGTGTGTCTCTGTGTGTGTCTGTGTGTGTGTCTGTGTGTGTGTGACTCTGTGTCTCTATGTGTGTGTCTGTGTCTCTGTGTCTCTGTGTGTGTCTCTGTGTGTGTCTCTGTGTGAGTCTCTGTGATGTAGTCTGTGTGTAGTGTCTCTCTGTGTGTGTGACTCTGTGTCTCTGTGTTTGTGTGTATGTGTGTGTCTGTGTGTCTGTGTGTGTGTCTGTGTGTTTCTGTGTGTCTGTGTGTGTATGTGTGTGTGTCTGTGTGTGTCTCTCTGTATGTGTATGTGTGTGTCTCTGTGTGTGAATCTGTGTCTCTGTGTGTCTGTGTGTATTTCTGTGTGTGTGTCTCTGTGTTTCTGTGTGTCTGTGTGTGTGTTTGTGTCTCTGTGTGTCTGCAACAGAGACACAAAGACACAGAGACACCCACACCATAGACACACACATGAAACACAGAGACACACATACAGCAGAGTGGACACACACATGAAACACACACAGAGACACGAGACACACGATAGAAACACATACACATCCAGACACAGAGGACACACACAGAGACACACACTGGACACACACACTGATCACAAGAGACACACACAGACACACACACCAGACACTCCAACACAGACACAGACGATACACACACAGGAGACATACACACAGTCATCATACATAGACAGAGAATAGAGACAGAGGACACACACAATCGCACGATACATAGAACAAAGAGACACACACAGAGACACAGAGACACAACATACACACTATTACACACACAGGGACACACACAGACACACACAGACACATACAGGATAGACACACACAGAGGACACACACAGACATAGAGACACACACAGTACCACACACAGGCACGATTCACTCAGAGAAACACAGAGACACAGAGACACAACACCAGACACACACACAGACCACCCACACCAGAGACACACTCACACAGAGCACAGAAACAAATACAGAGACACAGAACAAGAACACATACAGACAACCACACAGACACACACCCAGATTACACAGAGACAGAGACACAAACACTGAGGAACAGACACACATACACAACAGAGACACACACACAGACACACACAGACACAGACACACCACAGAGACACAGCGACTACCACCCAGATACACATAAATGAGAGACTACATCTCTACAGAGACATACAGAGACACAACACAGGAGACACACACACAGTACACAGAAAACCATACAGAGGACACCCACACACACAAGGCACACACAGACACACAAGAAGACACAGGAGACACACTCAGACACAGTTTTACACACACAGAGACACACACAGAGAGACACAGACACCAACAGAGACTCACACAGAGAGACATACAGACACACACAGACACATAGAACATACAGAGGACACAAACACAGAGACACCACAGGACACACACAGACACAAACGAGACACACACCAGAGACACACCCACACAGGGACACGATACACACACACGAGACACACACACGCAAAGGACACACAGACCACAGAGTTACACACACAGGACACACACATAGAGACACTGGACACACACACAGAGACACAGAGACAAACACAGAGACACGCAGACATCACACACAGAGGTACACACAAATAGTCAACAGAGCACGCACACTTCTGCTATGCTATGGAGTGGAGAAGCGTCGACAGCTTAAACGACAAGACGACACGTTAACAACAACGACGCAAAAACACCGTATCGACACTGTACGACACCGTTGCTCACCGTATCGACAGCCGAGGACATCGGGCTGTCGTCGGCTGTCGTCGATGTCGAAAAGCGACGGACAACCGGCGTCATTCGAGAATCATGGGGGTGTGAAGCAGAAGGTGTCGCATGGCCGACAATCTAGGCGACATCAGGCGACAGTCGAGTGACATCTCCGAACGACACTCGACGACAGACCGGGAAGTCGCTGTCGTGGGCTGTCGGACCTCGCCCGCTTGTCGTCGTAGTGTGACTGCAACATTAGACCACACGGTCGTTATACATAAACAATGCGCCCACATGCCTGCCCCTTCCCGCAACCTACTCCCACCACATCATCAACCAATAAACCCAGAGCTCCATACACTCACGGCTGAAAGGAGAGTGTGTTTAGGGGGGGCTTGCCCCTTCCCGCAACCCCCTCCCACACGTCATCAATCAATAAACCCAAAGCTTCATACACCCACGGCTGAAAGGAGAGTGTGTTTAGGGCGGGGGGGGGGGGGGCTTGCCCCTTCCCACAACCCCCTCCCACACGTCATCAAGCAATAAACCCAGAGCTTCATACACCCACGGCTGAAAGGAGAGTGTGTTTAGGAGGCTGCGGAGGGGTGGTGTGTGTGTGTGTTGGGGGGTGCTCTTTAGGGCCACCACAGCCTGCAGTGTGAGGTAATCCCGTTATCAGCTTCTCTAGGACCACCCCAGCCTGCAGTGTGACGTCATCCCGATATCAGCTCCTTTAGGGCCACCACAGCCTGCAGTGTGACGTCATCCCGTTATCAGCTTCTTTAGGGCCAACACAGCCTGCAGTGTGAGGTAATCCCGTTATCAGCTTCTTTAGGGCCAACACAGCCTGCAGTGTGAGGTAATCCCGTTATCAGCTTCTTTAGGGCCAACACAGCCTGCAGTGTGAGGTAATCCCGTTATCAGCTTCTTTAGGGCCACCACAGCCTGCAGTGTGAGGTAATCCCGTTATCAGCTTCTTTAGGGCCAACACAGCCTGCAGTGTGAGGTAATCCCGTTATCAGCTTCTTTAGGGCCACCACAGCCCGCAGTGGCAGGTAATCCGATTATCAGCTTCTTTAGGGCCACCACAGCCTGCAGTGTGAGGTAATCCTGATATCAGCTTCTTTAGGGCCACCACAGCCTGCAGTGTGAGGTAATCCCGTTATCAGCTTCTTTAGGGCCAACACAGCCTGCAGTGTGAGGTAATCCCGATATCAGCTTCTTTAGGGCCACCACAGCCTGCAGTGTGAGGTAATCCCGTTATCAGCTTCTTTAGGGCCACCACAGCCTGCAGTGTGAGGTAATCCCGATATCAGCTTCTTTAGGGCCACCACAGCCTGCAGTGTGAGGTAATCCCGTTATCAGCTTCTTTAGGGCCAACACAGCCTGCAGTGTGAGGTAATCCCGTTATCAGCTTCTTTAGGGCCACCACAGCCTGCAGTGTGAGGTAATCCCGTTATCAGCTTCTTTAGGGCCACCACAGCCTGCAGTGTGAGGTAATCCCGTTATCAGCTTCTTTAGGGCCACCACAGCCTGCAGTGTGAGGTAATCCCGTTATCAGCTCCTTTAGGGCCACCACAGCCTGCAGTGTGAGGTAATCCCGTTATCAGCTTCTTTAGGGCCAACACAGCCTGCAGTGTGAGGTAATCCCGTTATCAGCTTCTTTAGGGCCACCACAGCCCGCAGTGTGAGGTAATCCCGTTATCAGCTTCTTTAGGGCCACCACAGCCTGCAGTGTGAGGTAATCCCGATATCAGCTTCTTTAGGGCCACCACAGCCTGCAGTGTGAGGTAATCCCGTTATCAGCTTCTTTAGGGCCAACACAGCCTGCAGTGTGAGGTAATCCGTTATCAGTTCTTTAGGGCCACCGCCTGCAGTGTGAGGTAATCCCGTTATCAGCTTCTTTAGGGCCACCACAGCCTGCAGTGTGAGGTAATCCCGATATCAGCTTCTTTAGGGCCACCACAGCCTGCAGTGTGAGGTAATCCCGTTATCAGCTTCTTTAGGGCCACCACAGCCTGCAGTGTGAGGTAATCCCGTTATCAGCTTCTTTAGGGCCAACACAGCCTGCAGTGTGAGGTAATCCCGTTATCAGCTTCTTTAGGGCCACCACAGCCTGCAGTGTGAGGTAATCCCGTTATCAGCTTCTTTAGGGCCACCACAGCCTGCAGTGTGAGGTAATCCCGATATCAGCTTCTTTAGGGCCACCACAGCCTGCAGTGTGAGGTAATCCCGTTATCAGCTTCTTTAGGGCCAACACAGCCTGCAGTGTGAGGTAATCCCGTTATCAGCTTCTTTAGGGCCACCACAGCCTGCAGTGTGAGGTAATCCCGTTATCAGCTTCTTTAGGGCCACCACAGCCTGCAGTGTGAGGTAATCCCGATATCAGCTTCTTTAGGGCCACCACAGCCTGCAGTGTGAGGTAATCCCGTTATCAGCTTCTTTAGGGCCAACACAGCCTGCAGTGTGAGGTAGTCCCGTTATCAGCTTCTTTAGGGCCAACACAGCCTGCAGTGTGAGGTAATCCCGTTATCAGCTTCTTTAGGGCCACCACAGCCTGCAGTGTGAGGTAATCCCGTTATCAGCTTCTTTAGGGCCACCACAGCCTGCAGTGTGAGGTAATCCCGATATCAGCTTCTTTAGGGCCACCACAGCCTGCAGTGTGAGGTAATCCCGTTATCAGCTTCTTTAGGGCCACCACAGCCTGCAGTGTGAGGTAATCCCGTTATCAGCTTCTTTAGGGCCACCACAGCCTGCAGTGTGAGGTAATCCCGTTATCAGCTTCTTTAGGGCCACCACAGCCTGCAGTGTGAGGTAATCCCGTTATCAGCTTCTTTAGGGCCAACACAGCCTACATTGTGAGGTAATCCCGTTATCAGGTTCTTTAGGGCCAACACAGCATGCAGTGTGAGGTAGTCCCGTTATCAGCTTCTTTAGGGCCAACACGGCCTGCAGTGTGAGGTAATCCCGTTATCAGCTTCTTTAGGACCAACACGGCTTGCAGTGTGAGGTAATCCCGTTATCAGCTTCTTTAGGGCCAACACAGCCTGCAGTGTGAGGTAATCCTGTTATCAGCTTCTTTAGGGCCAACACAGCCTGCAGTGTGAGGTAATCCCATTATCAGCTTCTTTAGGGCCACCACAGCCCGCAGTGTGAGGTAATCCCGTTATCAGCTTCTTTGGGGCCACCACAGCCTGCAGTGTGAGCTAATCCCGATATCAGCTTCTTTAGGGCCACCACAGCCTGCAGTGTGAGGTTATCCCGTTATCAGCTTATTTAGGGCCAACAGAGCCTGCAGTATGAGGTAATCCCGTTATCAGCTCCATTATGGCCAACACAGCCTGCAGTGTGACGTAATCCCGTTATCAGCTTCTTTAGGGCCACCACAGCCTGCAGTGTGAGGTAATACCGATATCAGCTTCTTTAGGGCCACCACAGCCTGCAGTGTGAGGTAATCCAGTTATCAGCTTCTTTAGGGCCAACACAGCCTGCAGTGTGACGTCATCCCATTATCAGCTCCTTTAGGGCCACCACAACCTGCAATGTGACGTCATCCTGTTATCAGCTCCTTTATGCCCACCACAGCCTGCAGTCTGAGGTAATCCCGTTATCAGCTTCTTTAGGGCCACCACAGCCTGCAGTGTGAGGTAATCCCGTTATCAGCTTCTTTAGGGCCACCACAGCCTGCAGTGTGAGGTAATCCAGATATCAGCTCCTTTAGGGCCAGCACAGCCCGCAGTGTGAGGTAATCCCGTTATCAGCTCCTTTAGGGCCACCACAGCCCGCAGTGTGAGGTAATCCCGTTATCAGCTTCTTTAGGGCCACCACAGCCTGCAGTGTGAGGTAATCCCATTATCACCTTCTTTAAGGCCACCACAGCCTGCAGTGTGAGGTAATCCCGATATCAGCTTCTTTAGGGCCACCACAGCCTGCAGTGTGAGGTAATCCCGTTATCAGCTTCTTTAGGGCCACCACAGCCTGCAGTGTGAGGTAATCCCGTTATCAGCTTCTTTAGGGCCACCACAGCCTGCAGTGTGAGGTAATCCCGATATCAGCTTCTTTAGGGCCACCACAGCCTGCAGTGTGAGGTAGTCCCGTTATCAGCTTCTTTAGGGCCAACACAGCCGGCAGTGTGAGGTAATCCCGTTATCAGCTTCTTTAAGGCCACCACAGCATGCAGTGTGAGGTAATCCCCTTATCAGCTCCTTTAGGGCCAACACAGCCCGCAGTGTGAGGTAATCCCGATATCAGCTTCTTTAGGGCCACCACAGCCTGCAGTGTGAGGTAATCCCGTTGTCAGCTTCTTTAGGGCCAACACAGCCTGCAGTGTGAGGTAGTCCCGCTATCAGCTTCTTTAGGGCCAACACAGCCTGCAGTGTGAGGTAATCCCGTTATCAGCTTCTTTAGGGCCAACACAGCCTGCAGTGTGAGGTAATCCCGTTATCAGCTTCTTTAGGGCCAACACAGCCTGCAGTGTGAGGTAATCCCGTTATCAGCTTCTTTAGGGCCACCACAGCCTGCAGTGTGAGGTAATCCTGTTATCAGCTTCTTTAGGGCCACCACAGCATGCAGTGTGAGGTAATCCCGTTATCAGCTTCTTTAGGGCCAACACAGCCTGCAGTGTGAGGTAATCCCTTTATCAGCTCCTTTAAGGCCACCACAGCCCGCAGTGTGAGGTAATCCCGTTATCAGCTTCTTTAGGGCCAACACGGCCTGCAGTGTGAGGTAATCCCGTTATCAGCTCCTTTAGGGCCACCCCAGCCCACAGTGTGAGGTAATCCCATTATCAGCTCCTTTCGAGCCACCCCAGCCCGCAGTGTGACATCATCCCATTATCAGCTCCTTTCGAGCCACCATAGCCCGCAGTTTGATGTCATCCATTATCAGCTCCTTTCGAGCCACCCCAGCCCGCAGTGTGACATCACCCCGATATCACCTCCCTTGGGTCTACCTCAGGTCGCAGTGTGACTTCACCCCAATATCACCTCCTTTATGTCCACCCCAGCTCGCAGTGTGACGTCACCCCAATATCACCTCCTTTAGAGGGCCACCCCAGCCCGCAGTATGTAGTACAGATGTCATACAGATGCAGCACAGATGTAGTGCGGATGTAGTACAGATGTAGTACAGATGCAGTGGAGGCATAGTACACATGTAGTACAGATGTAGTACCGATACAGTACAAATGCAGTGCAGGTGTAGTACAGATGTAGTACAGATGAAGTACAGATGTAGTACAGATGTAGTTCAGGTGCAGCACAGATGTAGTACAGATGTAGTACAAATATACTGGTCCATCAATGTGGGTGTGGGTTCGAACCCCACATCTGACACCATGTAATAGATCTGTTGCGACCCGTGCATGACCTTTGACCCAAGGATACATAACAGGACAGGTGTAGCACAGATGTAGTACATATGGAGTACAGGTGTAGTACAGATATAGTACAGATGTAGTACACATGTTGTACACATGTAGTACAGATGTAGTACACATGTAGTACAGGTGTAGCATATGTGTAATACAGACGTAGTACAGATGTAGTACAGATGTGGTACAGGTGTAGTACAGGTGTAGTTCAGGTGTAGTACAGCTGTAGTTCAGGTGTAGCACATATGTAATACAGGTGTAGCACATATGTAGTACAGATGTAGTACAGGTGTAGTACAGATGTAGCACAGATGTAGTACAGGTGTAGTACAGATGTAGTACAGGTGTAGTACAGGTGTAGTACAGATGTACCACAGATGTAGTACAGATGTAGTACAGATGTAGTACAGATGTAGTACATGTGTAGTACAGATGTAGTACATATGTAGTACAGGTGTAGTTCAGGTGTAGCACATATATAGCGCAGGTGTATCACATATGTAGTACAGGTGTAGTACAGGTGTAGTACAGGTGTAGTACACATGTAGTACACATGTAGTACAGATGTAGTACAGATGTAGCCCAGATGTAGCAGTGATGTAATACAGATGTAGTACAGACATAGTACAGATGAAGGCAGATGTAGTACATATGTAATACAGATGTAGTACATATGACGTACAGATGTAGTACAGATATAGTACAGGGGCCGTATACAGGAAACGGTGTTACAGGCCTTTGGTTTTAGCCGTTAAACGCATATATAGCTATCACCGGCCGGGCGAAGTATGTCAAGTGGTATGCAGAGGTGCCTAAACGGTATGTGTTAGCTAAACGTGAAATTATTGATAGATTTGGGGAATCCCTTTGCGCTGATCCCGGTGAGCACCGGAATTTCACAATATGGCCGCCGAAACATCAGCGGCGCCATTTCTATCGCGTTGATGTGTGACCCAATTTCGGCGGAGGCGTTATTACGGATTCCATTTCTTTTCTTATTCGACCAAATCTGACTTATTTTGTATTTTATTCTTCGACACTCGACTTTATTACCACCCCTTATTCCTTGTTTAACGTCCACGAGTTTTGTTGAATGTGCGTTTCGCCTCTATCTTGTTACCGGTGTTACCGACGTATGCGAAATGTTCTCCGCTGGCACCAGCGGCACTTCCGTTCTGAGTTACACGAGCAACAGGTAATGTGAGTTCACCGCGTCGAAAACCACACGTAAGACTTGTATAACTGCTGCTACAAATACAACTAATACGCATACTACTACTAGTTAGTTCTACTACTACGACAAAGGACTAATTCTACTTCTGCTACGTCATCTGTAAACATAGCCAAGCGTCAATTGTGTTACCTAAACGAGCACTACCACAAAGCAGCGCGTCGAAAAGCCAAACAGAGAAACACCTACGACAATCACAACTACTACCACAAATACTACCGCTACGAATAGTGCCGCTACTACTACTACTAGCCATTTCATCAAGGCTTTTTCTCTAAGAACACGATGGCTTTTTCAGAAGGTTCTGCCGTTCAGGTGTAGCAGGAAATCGCAAACCCTGTAAATCGCAAACCCCCACTTGTGATTTCCTAGGAAATCGCAAACCCCCATGCCATATATGGGCATGGGGGGTTTGCGATTTCCTAGGAAATCGCATATCCCCCCTGGAGATCGCAAACCCCCCATTCTGAGTGTTAGCCTTACCATGATCTGGTAAGGCTAACACTGGCACTGACACTCAGAATATCCCAACTTTCACTATTATCTCTGTTTTTAATACTTTCAGATAAAATTGCTCTTAGGTTAAATTAAATACCTCAGATCTTCCTCTTCAATCGCGCATTGAGATATTTTTAATCGATTCGATGAAAGTTTTTTTATTTATTTTACAAAAATAAATGCTCCCCATAGACATAGCATTGCCGCAGCACACATCACGGCGTATTTTACCCTACTGCTAATATCTCCGCCGTTACGGCGGTAGCCTTAATAACGCTTCGAATTTAGGGTTAATTTAATGAAATTTCACGATTTGAGTATTTAATTCTGTTAAATATGGTCGCATTGAATAGATTTGGCCCGAATCAGTCCCAAAACACAGGGGGGTTTGCGATTTCCAGGGGGGGTTTGTGATTTCCTAGTAAATCGCAAACCCCGGGGTGTGCAATTTCCAGGGGTTTGCGATTTACTGCCACACCGGGCAAGTGCCAGAGGAAGGCAAACTATGCGGATCAGGAGATCCAAGTCCTACTCGACGAGGTCATGCTGGGCAGGGTCATGTTATTTTCTGCCTTTAACAATAGGGTAACACTCCCCGAAAAAAACAAGGCGTGGGACACGGTTATGAATGCCATTAACGCGTGTGGGGTAGCAAAGCGTTCCCGCACAGAAATAAAAGAAAAGTGGAAGGCTATGAAATCTGAGGTCCTAAACAGACAAAGAAGGGCCATGGAGACTGGAGGTGGCCCTCCGGACCCGGCAGCCCCCTACGAGGAGAGCGTCATGAAAATAATCGGGTTGGAGTCTAATCTCTACACAGGCGTGACGGGTAAGTTTAGAGATATAACATAACAAAATACCCTTTATAACAATTTATTTTAAGTACCATGATTCTGCTGTCAAAGGAACACTCTTACCAGCGAAATATTACAGGAATCTTTTTTTTGTTTATTTGAAAATCTTAACACTTTATTTGCATTGTAGTCATTTTCTTACGTTGTATCCTAATTCGCTTTACCTCTATTCCAGCTCCCTGCCCGGTTAGCTTTGCCAGTGAGTACACTTGCAGTATATCGGGAAAACAGTCATAGATGTGGTGGTAGATGCGATTTAGTTGCACATCTTTGTCAACCCACTTGTAACCAAGGTGGGCGGTGAATCTCTCATTCGGAACAGAGCATATGAGTAGGTTGATCAGCTAATATTTCAAAGCACAACAAACCGTGAAAATATAACCTCGTTCAACAGATCGTGCTGAGACACGCTCAAATCGGTAGTAATTTGGGGAAAATCTCACATGGGCCGAAAGATATGACATTCCTAAAGTCGGGTTAATTGTTCGATTTAATGCTGCTTCACCATTACAATAAACTGTAACCGTTGCAACTTTGCCACAGCTGTCTAAGTTTTAAGTGCTGTTACTCCATATTCTTTCGTGTCATATCTATACTTTAGCGCCCTTCATTTTCGTTAAATTTACGAGTCACGAACATCTATGGTCAAGAGGCTTTATGGCCTCACATGGTAGCCATACACAAAATGCAGGTACCCATACACCAATGGCTTCACCAAATCAAAATTGTTTCGCTCTCAAATTCCCACGAATTATTTTCGCAGGGCCCTCTACTCTGCCTACCACCAGCAATGTGCAGGTTGTGGGTTTCGACTCGCTGCTAGAGCCGCCAGACAACACAACCGTCACCACCTTCATGCTCAGCCAGCCAGAGTGTGTGCAGTCGATAGACACACCAACAACACCTCAGTGTACTTCCAGGGCCACGCCATTATTTGTTCCAACAGGTAAATATAATCTGGGGTGGTAGGGGGTTGGGGTTTTTATGTACATGGGAATACTTTACACAGGGTTTTCAACGGATAAGTTTTGTGTAAACTTTTTACTTTCCACTAAATCTGGAACATTGTGTACACAGTCGGACGTGACCTCTTAGCGTGCACAGTAGTCAATGAAAACCAAACAAATGATATCTCCACCGGCATGTGAATGGCAGCCAGTATTTTAGTAACTTCAATGTACTAAATATTATATATCCCACAAGTCAGCTGTCACATTTTCCGCATAGTGTCTGTGCGTTTGGATAATAATAATGAACAATGGACTGTTAAGTGAGTAAGCAAGGCGACAGACTGTGCGTATATATATAATGGAGTCTGTGTACATATGAAGCGCCCGTCAAGTAGGTGTGAATGACAATCATGCAGACATGTTACCAACAAATTCTTAAGCAGTGCTTCCAGCGCGTTGTGTTTATCTATATAGCCAGAGACTTCGGGAAAATGAATGGGGGGTTATTACTTTAAGGGAAAACAATTGCTCGCATGTGCTCTCATGTGCACACAATGTTGGTTAAGAAAGTGACATGAGTAAACACAATTCCTTCTCACAAAAACAGTTGGAGAACATTTTATTTTTTACAACAGCATCAACCAGTAAAATGACATGCTCTTTACAGGCGGCCCCTCCCCTGGCAGTGGCCACGACACTCAGGATGTCACTTCCACCCCACTCACGGCCCGGGAAAGGCGGTCGCGCCGACGTGGGAGGACGCAGAGAAACGTCTCTGGCGACAAAGAGGAGCAGGCAGCATTGCTGGCTATGTTGGAAACGGGAGCAACAAACAATAGGGCTAAGACTGCGCTGCTAGAAGTACAGCTTGTGGCCCAGACGGCACAGGCAGGCATAATGGAAGAGCAACAACGCATCCTGCGGGCCCACACAATGCTGCTCGAAGCTAAATATCGACGGGAACTTCTGGAAATTGTTAAGTTGGAGAGGGATGTGGGGGCCATTGCAATACGCATAGCACAAAATAGCAACAAGGCAAAATAAAACAGTCTCCTTCACATAATCCCCGTTTTGTCTAATTTGTTTCCACCTGATTTGCGCTGCATGACACATTTAGAAGTAGTTATTAACCATTCGCTGGCAGGCAGCTTTGCCTACCTGAGAACGAACCCGCTCAGACTGTCGATAGTTTTGGGGCCGGTCATGGTCGGCTTCGTTTGCTGCGTCCCCGTGTGCCTCATCTTCATTCTCAGACTCAGAATCGGACGGGTCATCCAGGTTTAGCTGGCGTGCTTTGTTGTGGAGAATGATACACACCGTGATGACATTGCACGCTTTCACCGGCTCCAAGCGAAGCCTCCACAGACAGTGCCAGCGTCTTTTTAGCAGTCCTATTGACCGTTCCACAAGAGACCTAGCTGCCTTGTGATGAATATTGTAGGCGTTCTGACGTGGTGAGTTAGGATGGAGAAAAGGCGTGAAGAGCCAGTCGCGCAGCATATAACCACTATCACCAAGGAGGAGGCCGTTGACAGGTTTCTGGTCACTCTTGAATGCCTCATAAAGGTATGACTCCCGTAGAATTTGCGCATCGTGGACGCTGCCTGGCCACTTTACGATACAATCGATGAAACATAGGTCGGCATCACAAATCACCTGCCACAAAAAGGGGAAACATCCATGATACAAAGTAAAGAGAACAAATGCTATGATTGGAATAATGTGTGTAATGAGAGTGTTTCTATATGGATGTGAGTTGACTGTGTGCCTGTATGACAGAATCACATTGTTTAAAAGCTTATAATTTGCTCTACATTATAGAAGAGAGAGAGGTGCAATAAATTAAGGTCTGTACTGAAAGGACAGTAAGGCTAGTCTACCAACGTAATAAGGCAGCAAATAAAATAGTCTGATTGAGCATGCATAATGCCACTGCCTCACTACGCGTTCATAGCATGTCGCCCGATGAGTGAGTGGCCTTAAATGGTGAGTGGCCTTAAATGTACCGAAAATGACAACGGTAGTAGTGAGTATAGGAAAAGTAAATGTATAGTCAAATTTACCTGGACATTGAGGGAGTGATAATTTTTCCGGTTAACAAACTCGTGTTCGTAATCAGAGGGGGCCTGTATCCGGATCTGCGTGCCGTCGATGCATCCGAAGACATTGGGGAAGCCATATGTGTTGAAGATTTTGATCTTCGAGCGGTCAGCTGCCTCCTGCGTGGGAAGCTAGACACTTTGGGGTAGTAGACAGAGTAGTTCTTCCATTACGCATGGAATAGTCCGCGATACGGTTGATTGATCGATGCCTATCAACTCCCCGCACACATCCTGGAAGCTGGAACTCGCGTAGAAGCGCAGGGTGATCATAACCTATTAGAAATGTGGAAAATAATAGGTCTAGTAAGGGGAAAATTAAAAAAAACTGATAGATAAGTAATGTGTGCATAGAGTGTCAGTGTAATAGCTTTGACACTGTCACACTTCTCGCTGTTATGAAGCAAGCTAGCAAATAAGTGACCTAGGGCCTAATATAAAAAAAGGACTAGTATGGAAAATGGATGGAGACTCATATAGAAAGTACATGTGCGCTAATAGTAAAGATCATTTGATATATACGCCATATTTGTGCACCAGTGTCGACTTAACTGAGTGACAGGCTACGATGTAGCGCATGAAGCAAGTGATCGTTACTGTACATGTCACATCGAACACAAAATGCGCAGTCAAACATGCTGTGTCACATAGTGTGGTCATCAAAGAGGCATAACGACAATAGCAAACCAAGCCAAAATGACTTATAAAAATGTGACCAAAGTAAAAATGCATGTCTGCCTACCTGCAACAGCGGTGGAACAGCTCCAATTCGGTTTGCCAGCTCTATATGGTCTGAAACGGTGTCGGTTATGGCCAATATGTCGTGGCGGCGGAATCCGAATTCTTTGAAGAGCTCAACATCATCAAACTTTTCGAAGGGATGCGTCCGATCACGCATAATGCGATCTCTTTGCAAATTACGCCTCGCCACGTACCGCCGATATATAAACAAGTCCATCGTAACACCACCCGTAAACCTGCTATGAAACGGGTTTAGTGTAAACGCGTGGTGTTTGCGTAACACCGCTTCCCGCATATGCAATTTTCGCCGCTAAACTGGAAATCCCGCCGCTAAACAGGAAACCCCGCGCTAAACGTGTTTTGGGTCCGTAACACCGATACCTGCATACGGCCCCAGATGAAGGCAGATGTAGTACAGATGTAATACAGATGTAGTACATATGTAGTACAGATGTAGTACAGATATAGTACAGATGAAGGCAGATGTAGTACAGATGTAATACAGATGTAGTACATATGTAGTACCGATGTAGTACAGATATAGTACAGATGTAGTAAAGATGTAGTACAGGTGTAGTACAGATGTAGTACAGGTGTTGTACAGGTGTAGTAAAGATGTGGTACAGGTGTAGTACAGGTGTAGTACAGGTGTAGTACAGGTGTAGCATATCCTTGAACAGGAAAGAGTGTGTACGCCACGAATGACCGATGTGGCAGCAGCTAAGGACTACTTGGTCCCATCGACCCCTCACATGGGTCTGTGGTGGCTTCCCTACAGATGGAACGATTTCATGGAATTTGTTATTTGCATTTTTGTCTCACTGATGTTGCCATATGGATTTGATATGAGCGAAAACCAGTGGTCTCAGATCAGAGTGGGGTAGTAGACATGGTGTAATGTCATAGTGTCACAGTGCGCACTCATGGCGACTTTATCGTGATACCCCACTGGGAAACCTGAGGGTCAGCAGGACTCAATAACACACACTCACACTATCTTGGTAGTGAGCTAAACAGTCCTTGCCTTATCCCATCCAAATGCTGAACAGCAGGCTAGGTAGCGACACATATCAATTTTTTAAGTCATTTGTTTCACTCGGCATGGTTTCGAACTCCCGAATTGTCACACGTGAAGTCAGCGCTCTTAACATCTCGACTACATCTTATTGTATGCACACACACAGTGTAAATAGCATGATTAGCTTTCTCTGGAAGACTGGTGCCATGGCGTTGACACACAATTTTGAGCCAGGCGCTCAACTCATTCGGCCATCCCATCTGGCTCTGGTACATGTCCTATTAAATTCATAGAATATATGTCCCGCTGAAAACTATATGCATTTCTAGGCTAAACAAAAGAAACTCCATAGTAGTCTCAGTATATAAATAACCATGTCACCATGGTACGGTGCCGCCACCTACAGTCAAACACGTGAACTTCATATCGAAACGCCACTTAGTGGGACATTGGCCAACCTCCAACCCAAATATCTGTAAATGTTTTGTTAGGGCAAATTGTATATAAACATAATTGATTGGCGCATAATTCGTAAATTGTGGTTGATTCGGTAGGGGAAGCCACCATCTCCCCCTGGAGGGAGCCTGTGACATTGCGGCTCCTCACCACACACACGCTACACCCCCCGGGTCAGTCGGGCCAGCTCCCCCAGTAAATCGACACCTCATAGACTTTACTACAGCCACCCGCTATCTGACTCTACTTCACATGGATCGGCTCACGGCTCTCCCTGTGAAAGTACGACGTTTGAACACTTCGAGTTCTGGATACTGAATGGTTTATTCACGGCCTAGGGCACGCTTGACCCGCCGGCAACTTTCCATGACATCATCTCATTTGCATACCTCTTTGACTCAACCTCTGCATCTCGTTAATATATATTAACCACACACCTGTATGTCTATTACGCATATCACATCCCCCCCTCAAAGTATTTCTGAAACATGAAATGTTACAAAATAACCAAGAAGAAACATTCAATAAACAATAACAATATATGCATACCTAAGCTGCAAATGTCCGAGCGCACAAAGCACTTAAGTCCTCCTAGTCTGGCCGTAATGCCTGACATCATAAAGTGTCCATACATATATAATAACAACACCGAGAAATAGCTGAAACAAAGTTAACCCTAGATGCACATGTTACTTGCGTACACACTCAATGTACAATGACCTCCTACAGGTCTAACCTGCTCGCCGGCCTTATCAGCCGACCTGACCTACTTAGATTAGCCGCACTGTTTACATTCGGCACCGACGCTGACCCAGTTTGCGTCTGCACGACCAGCTCGGGCTGCCCCACCACAGGCACCCTGATAATCTGGACACGGTTACGATACAACATATTACCTGACTCGTTCAAAATTTGATATTCTCTCCCAGAAACCCCAGTTTGTCCCAAAATAACCCCTTTTTGCCAATCCCCAGCATTATTTTTGTATTTTATCTTATCTCCAACTTTAATAGGCTTGTGCGCCTTACCGCACTTCCGGTCATGAACATGAAACACTTTCTGACTACGCTGCCGCTTGGCCGTCTGGCTCTCCTTCGGACCCTGTGTTTCAGGCAACAAAATGACCTCTGCCATAGGCAACCTGCCTCTCAACCTCCTGCTCATGAGCAACTGCGCCGGAGATGCGTTCAGGACAGACAACGGAGTATTATGATAATTCAGCAACGCCAACTGAAAATCAACCCCAGTTTTCTCACACTTCTTTAACATATCCTTGACTGTCTGGACAAACCATTCTACCTGTCCATTGCTATGAGGATATTGTGGACTGGAATACATGGCCTTGAACCCATAGTGTAATGCAAACTCCCTATATTCATGACTCTTAAATTGTGGACCATTGTCCGACATGACCTGACTAGGAACACCGTGCCTGGCAAAATTATCTTTCAACGCTTCAATAACGGTGACAGACAACGTATCGCCCAACAACGTCACCTCTGGAAACTTGGTGTAATAATCTACAGTTATCAGGTAATTCTTATGACTTAATTCAAATAAATCGGCACCAACTTTATCATACGGTTGACAGGCGATCGGGTGATTTATCAATGGCTCGTTATGCAAATTCTTTCGGTTGTTTTGGCAAGTGTCACAATGACTGACCTTCTCCTCAATTTGTTTGTTCATGTTTGGCCAAAACATACAGTGACACGCCAACTGCTTGGACTTTGTCACTCCCAAATGCATCTCATGCAATGCCTCTATCATTTCACTCCAAAGAGCTGGAGGAACTACCACCCGATTGCCGTTCATTACAAGATTATTTTCAACTATTAACTCGTGTTTGTACGGAATGTACTGCCTCCAACATGGTGGTGTTTGTATGCATGTAGTGTCCCACCCATCTTCAATGTGTGAGATCAACATAGACATAGATACATCTTTACCATATTCAATTACAATCTTACTCAACAAACTCGACGACTGCATGTCCACTGCAGCAATGCAGAACATGTCATCGAACAGGCTATCCTGACCTACTTTAGCGCTATGCGCCCTGGACAACGTGTCTGCAAAAAACATCAAAGAACCCTTCACATGACATAACTGGATATTGTAATTCTGTAATCGCATTCGCATCCTTTGCATTTTCGCTGAAAGTTTATGTATTGGTTTCTGCATTATCGCCACCAATGGCTTGTGGTCAGTTTGAATTTGAACTTCTTTGCCAAAGATATACTCATGAAACCTCTGACATCCGAAACTTATGGCGAGCATTTCTTTTTCGATAGTGGCATAACCACACTGCGCCGAGTTAAGCGCATGAGATGCGAGTGCGATTGGTTTATCATCTTGCATTAACACAGCCCCTAAACCTGACTGACAAGCATCTACTTGAATGACAACAGGTTTCTTAACATTGTTGTATGACAACACAGGAGCAGTTCTTAACTTCTCCTTCAATTTATCAAACACGCACTGCTGTTCGGCTTGCCAGTGCCAAGCCACGTCCTTAGCTAGGAGCGTGCGTAGTGGTTTGGCTATCTCGGACATGTTAGGTATGAACTTGTGTACATACCCAACCATGCCCAGGAACCTTTGGACGCCTTGTTTGTCACGTGGCTCTGGCATGTCAATGATTGCTTGTATTCTGTCTGGATCAGGCTTCACACCCTGCTGGGTAAGTTGATGACCTACATATTTTACTGTAGTCTTACATAACAATGACTTAGTATCATTTAACTTTAGATTAACTGACCTAGCTCGGTACAACACAGCTCGGAGCAGCTCGTTGTGCTCCTCAACGGTTGACCCATATACCAAAATGTTGTCCGTGACTATCCCGATACCGGGTATATCGCCCATGACACGGTGCATTTCCTGAATAAAAATGTCACCGGTTGTTTTGATGCCAAAAGGCAAACGGGTATACTTGTACCGGCCCCATGGAGTATTAAAAACTTTCATCATCTAATTCTATTTGCCAATACCCTGTCTTCGCATCCAAAACTGAAAAATACTTAGCATCGGCCGTTTTGGCAATGATCTCATCAATAGTTTTAGTAGGGAAAGGCCCCCTCTTTATCGCTTTGTTCAACTTAGTCGGATCCAGACAAATCCTAATCTTGTTTTTTTTTTTTACAATGGTAATAGAATTAACCCACTCGGTAGGTTCATCCTGTTCCACTATGACACCTAACTCCACTATACAATCAATCTCACGACGTACCTTACTCTGAATGGCAAACGGGATCCATCTAGGCAGATCAATGACAGGTTGAACAGACTTATCAACATGAATGACAGCCTTCGCTTTAATCAACCCCAAACCCTGAAACACATCTTTGTATTCACTTACCAGCTTCTCTGCCCCAGCGCTGGCACTGTTCGTCGGCCCGGAAATGTTCATCGGCACCAGAATGTTCGTCGGCTCGGAAATGTTTGTCGGCGTAGCGCAGTGTACCTCATCCACCCACGCCAGCAGGTTCAACGACACACAAGCCTGCTTGCCCAAAATAGGCTGGCAATCCGGCACCACTTGGAACTTAAGCACTCTGTCGTTGACGTCCAGCAGCGCTTCCCCGTCAGGCGTGATCTGGTGACCGGAGAACGTCACCAACGAACACCTGGTGTTTGTCAGCCGCCCCGGAGCAACTCTGTCGAAGACGTATCTCGGCAGTACGTTCGCCTTCGAACTGGTGTCGAGCTTGAACTTGACAGGACAACCGTTCACCCGAACGATCGCGTGCCACAGCTCGGCATCCCGACCAGCACCGCGGTTGACAGCACCGACAAACAGATCCGTTGCCAGCACATTGACTTCCGCCTGATCCGGGTCTTGCTCAGCATTGTGAGGGTCGGGCGCTTCGATGTTAAGTTTGTTGACTCTGCCCAGTCTGCTCCTACAGACTTTACCGAAGTGCCCGATCTTCCGACAGGCTATGCAAGCCAGCCTTGCCTTTCGCTGGGCAGACTCCCCGGCGGTGTTCATACCCACAGTTCTGGCAGCGGATCTGGAACTCTCCGGCACCGGCGCCGCCGGAATTCCAAGATGGCGATTTCCAAGATGGCGTCACCACTGACCGAACCACCGGTGCACCGGTACATGCATTAGCATAATTCCTAATGAAATCCACCTCCTTATTTTCAACGTCTGATTTGGTGTCCTCCAACAGATCTGAGCTGAACTCACTCATTTCACACATACCTATGCACTTTATCAATGTTAACTCAGTAGTTTGAAGCAATTTGTTACGTAAGTTCACATTTTTAACGCCAGCCACAATTCGATCGCGCAACAGCGACTCCTCCACGGTCCCATACTCACAGTCTTTGACTTTGTCTCTTAACGCCGTAATGTATGTAGCCATATTTTCTGACGCCTGATTATGTGAATTGAATTTATAACGTGTGATAATGATGCTACATTTACCGACACAATAAATCCTAAACGCCTCTGTAAGCGGCATGATCTTATCTTGATCAGTGAGAGCGATATCCATATTAGCAAAAACCTTCTGCGCCTCCTCGCCGGCTACGTGAAGAGAGCTGCAGCATTGCACTCGTTCCATCTTCAATACGACACCTGCCACAGTAGCGTAAATATCATATGCTCTGATCCATGTTTTCCAGTTCGATCTCGCAGTGTGGCTGATCACAAGCTGACCAGGAGGCCGCAAACCCAGCAACGTATTAGCGGGCGGCATCCTTCCTCATCTGACACTATGTGAAAGTACGACGTCTGAACACTTCGAGTTCTGGATACTGAATGGTTTATTCACGGCCTAGGGCATGCTTGACCCGCCGGCAACTTTCCATGATGTGATCTCATTTGCATACCTCTTTGACTCAACCTCTGCATCTCGTTAACATATATTAACCACACACCTGTACGTCGATTACGCATATATCACACTCCCTCGATAGGCTACCCCCCTCCCTAAGTGCTGGTCGATTAAGACACTGATGCTGAATACAACTGAAAAAATAATTTGTTTGTTGTTTGTTGTTGTTTTACGTCCTAGCAACATCTAAGGTCATATTAGGAAATAAATAAAGAATAATGTTCTAAGCATTATAAGTATAACTGCTTGTTTGGCTTCAACTGTAATCGAAAGGCATATAAGATGGTTACATGGATTGCAGGTAGCTGATTGGATCTGTCTAATATGCAGAGCATTGTAATCAGTTAAAATATGTGTGGTTGGGGATGGAGGAGAACAGAATAACGGTGTGGAGGGAGGGGATTTATAGTGGCCCATGAATCTATGCTCCCATCTAGACCATTTGACATAGACTACATCCACCTGCAATGTCTTAACGGTGCTGAACCATACGTTTATGGTTCAGGTGGGAGGATGGTTGAACTCGGAGTGCAGGTGCCAGCCCCACCTTGCAAGTATCGGAAAAGACCCGCTAGTGAGCAAATTAAAATACTGGACATAATAGTCTTCAGCAGTTCTCTTACCTTGACTTCTTATTCGTGATATGTAGCAATAGATATTTAATGATTGCGTGCAAACCCACTATGCTTGTACCCCTATGTAGAGTCTAATGCTCGGATATGTGGCTGTGTACGTAGGCTATGAGGAAAACATTACAGACAAAGAGAAAGGAAGAGAGTAAAGTATAATAGAAATTAGAAGAGAAGAGGATCCAGCCCTCTGGTTTATTGCTTCTATAGTTACATGGGTTCATTGTAGAGTAGCACCCCCACCTCCTTTCACCAATGGGAATTGAGCATTCTTGGCCCTACCGATAGGGATCTAGCATTCCTGGTCTGCCCCCCACCAGTAGCTGTATGGCCCTATAGCCGCCACCAACCTTGACCTATTGAGTGTGGTGACCCCTACCCCAGCAGAAGGGCTAGGCCCTGAGTGCAATCACACCCAGACCTGCCAGCACCACCATGTCTATTTACATCCCACTTAGGCGCCACCAACCCATATATATATTATATATATATTATATATATATATATATATATGTATGTATGTATATATTATATATATATATATATATATATATATATATATATATATGCACCTGGTCACGGAATATCGGAATATTTTACGCCGAGATTCACAATTCCCATAACTACGGTTATAAATCTCTACGTAGGGCCAGTTCAGCGTCATCCAACATGGATCATGTACACATTCCTGGTCAGGGGACCGATATCATGGTCTGTTACAAAACAAGCAGGAACATACTGCCGAAGGTTCCTGGGTGAACCTCATGACCATTCAACTACCTAGACTGTGTGCACTCATGCCAACTTTATAGTGCTGCCCCACTGGAAGACCAGACCAACGGCACTATGACCTGATTTCCCACCCAGTTATGATATCCTGATTTTGAGCACACCAGTCCTTATCCTATCCTAGTAATGCCGAGCGCCAGGTTATCTAGCGACAAGTATCAATTTTGTAAGTCATTGATTTAACTCGGCCGGGATTCGAACTCCCGACCTTTGTCACGGGAAGCCTGCGCTCTGCCGATTCAGCCGCTGCGTTCGGTCGAGTAGATTCAACTTAAGGACGTAAGCGACATGCTCACTGCGTCACTTCTGATAATCCCCAGACTACTTGAGTGGCTTCAATTGAAAGCACATTTATGTAAATAGCCTAAGTTGGTTGTCATGGGAACATGAACCTCCAGGGAGAGACGGTAGCCTAGCGTCACTCCGAAGGTACAATCTAAACATCGACAATATTTTAAATCCACAAAGCCAAGAGTACGGATGAGGTGGGTTGGAGGTGACAGCGAATTTATCTTATTTTGACACAACAAGATAACCGCTTCTGGCAATCTGCAAATGCATTTATGATGTCGATGTCTCCGCTAAGCTACCAGACCCTAGCTTGAACGCTGCGTGTTCTTTTTAAAAAGGTATCGCAGAAAATCATAATGCTGTCATTTTATAGGACTTGATTGCGGGGTTGGAGTTGGAGGTAGGTTCCATAAAACGTAATTCCTGATTCCCTCAGTAAGATGCTTGTTAATATCGCAAGTAAACTGTATTTCAATAGTACATGGTCTGCAGGACCAGTGCCAGACTATTGTGTGTTTAGGCAAAGCCAACTACTAGGATCCCACCCCCCACCTGGCTGAAAACTGTACTGGTATAAAACGGTGCCGCTTAACGGTGAGTATTGTTCCTCTGTGAGGTGTGCGCCCTCGTCAGCTGCCCAGGTGGCCTAATGGTAGCACCAGCCCTGAACTACCAACTGGTTGGTCATTGTGGTAGCTAACTGTAAATCTGGGGTGAACTGGGCCAATAACCGGGAGCCGAAGCGCCACCTGGAGGGAAGGAGGGGAGCTGCTTAGGAGCAGACCTCCAGACCTCCACGCCGCACACCAACCTCCAGTAACCCAAACAGCAAGGAGAATATAATCAGGGAAGTTGCAGGAGTAGTAGATAGGAACAATGACAATAGAAGCGCGATAATAGACGATATCGTCATTCCGACTGCATATGCGCTGAAAACGGAGTCGGCAGCAAAACAAAGGCATATTCGATTGAGTTTGCCAATACGCATAGGGCAAAACTTCGATTTTATTCAAAATTAATGAAAATACAGAACAATTTGGTGCAAACATAGATTTATGCTTGCAATATAATAATATAATGATATAATGAATATATTTAAAACAGAAATGTCATTAATTAAGCATTTGGAGCTAAGAAAGATACATTCCCCACAAAACAATCAGTAACTTTACAGGTTGATGTTTACATCACCATTTTAAATTCTTGTGCTAAATATTTAAATGTCAAATGTGTGAACAGAAACTTGTTTCAAAGAAATACCTGACTAACCCTACCCATTTCCTAGCTCTACAGATGTTATTAACCATAGGATATAAATAAGAACATGAATAAAATAAGTAAAACTGACTCTGGTTATGGCTCTAACACTAGTTTGAGTGACCAGATTTGTCTAGATCTAAATGCAGATGGCATAAGATGTGCTGATTATATTGATATAAATGCAATGCTGGATAAAAGATTAACATCTTAATTTGTTATATATATTTTTTAAACTGGTATTCTATGTTTCAAACAAGAGCTGAGATGAGCTGAAACTAGCACATTTCATATATATGCACCCAGTGTATTAGCATGCGCCATGTGCTTTGCACAGATTTGTTTTTCTTCCACGCTTCCCACAATGCACCGTGCGGCTGGAATGACAAACTAGTCTATTACATTCGTAACAATATTCGCATAAGTACTTTACACAGCACATAATTGCGTGCATCCGGACCGAACTAATGAGGCATATCCTAACCACAAACCTATATGTAAAAATATACGGATTTTCGGTTAAGAATTATATATTGGCAGAGAGCATTATTATTCTTGGATGCTGGAGTGGGACTGATAGTATGTAAACTAAAAGTAAACTAAAGTCAACAAAAGTCCACTCCCATTGTACATGATACTGAGTGAGGTAAACTATATGTTATCTACTAAGAGTGGAGTTGATGGAAATGTACATGATGCTGAATAGAGTAAACTATCTGTTATATATGATGTTTGGAGTTAATGAAAAGAGTTCCTTTGTAAGAAACAGTACATGATGGTTGAAATGTTCTCTTGGTGTTCATAAAGAATACAAAAGAGGAAAAGAAAGATTTTACTATATATAAATCTGTAACTGTTGCAACATCCTGTCCACCCAAGACCACCGACTGACCCACCAGCCTCATTAGCATATGTATAGAGTGCACCACCTGCAGATGGCTTGAGTGACAGCCCCTAATGGGGTGGTCACCCACCCAGTCTGTGGGGAGGTGTCTCATTGGCTGGTTGGGGAAGGTCTGGTCACCTGACTCTCTTGGCCTATCCTGACCCACACACTAGTCTCAGCTAATTAATTATTCATGAGTTTGCTTCAGACACACTGAAGGAAAATGACTCTCATCCTGGCTCTTGAGTGAGACAGACCAACTTCTGAGCAGGACCCCAGACACTCTGTCTGATGCTATCAAAATTCAGCTATTCTAATTGAGTGTATCCACAGCCATAGGACTCCTGTCCCATGGGTTGTGGGCACTGGTTCAACATACAGGCTAAAAGACTATGAGACATAGTGTGGGCAGTATAGGAGGAGTACAGGTGCTAGGTCACATGAATGGGGGATGACAGGAGTTGCTGCCAATAAAGCACAACTTATTCACTGTTCATCCTTGTGACTAGTTTTCCTTCCTCTTTATAGACATGGTTAAATTGATCAGGCTAATTGCATCACAGGTGAAATGAAGGGGGAGAGTATTGTAATCACATAGGGTTCTCACAGCGGCAGAGACCCGTGATTTTATATATAGACCTATTTTCACGTGACGTCAGCGGAGATAATTAGGTGTGTGCGCGCGCAACTTGGCTGCAAAACAACACCCCGGTGCACTGTAAACTCAATGGCTGTGTGCAATCTCCACACAGAAAAAGTGAAATATCTCTAAAACCGCACCAACTAGAAACAAACCGCTTGTCACACAGAGAGCTAACATGTTTAAAAAACAGATTATATTAAATTTATATGTTTAATGTGCTGTATTTCTATCAATATTGAATCAAATTGAAGTTTTGCACTGCATGTATCGGCAAATTCAATGGTAGACTCTCAGACAAATTTCAAATATCAGATAGGCTTTAAAGGAAACTGTATTCTGATAAAGTACTTTAAGCCCTTTAAATTGACATATAGATTGACTTAATAGATCATTTAGAAGCAAAGGTCTAATATCTTTTCTACCAGGAAAATAGGCTATTTATCTCACAGCAATATGGCAAACTATAACAACCCAAAATCTCCATACAGAAAAAGTTAAATATCTCTAAAACCGTACCACATAGAAAAACAAACCGCTTGGCACACAAACAGATAACATGTTTACCAAACAAATTATATTAATGTATATGCGTACTGTTATGTATTTCTATTAATTTTGAATACAATTGACGTTTTGAAATGCACGTATCGGTAAACTCAAAGAAACCGCTTGGCATACAAGCAGATAAAATGTTTAACAAACAGAGTATATTAAATTGATATGCTTAGTGCTCTGTATTTCTATTAATTTTTAATAAAATTGACGTTTTGCACTGCACATTTTGGTAAACTCAAGTGTAAGCATTGAAAGGGGTCTACAGCTCTGATCAACGCAGTTTAAATGTATCCTGCAACCATTATCTGCATAGCCCCAAGTACACTACTAACAGTCACAGCAAACTATCGCCGTAGTGATTACAATAGATTTGATTCAGGGTACTATCTATTGTCTTGTATTTTGATCTAACCATTGGCTATGGTACAGTGCAGGTTGTCTGTCAGCATGTCATCGTCCCGCCAATCGGTTAAATCGCATCAGAGCGACATCGTAATCCGATATCGCGCCATCGTGGTGCTGACATCGGACCGATATCGAAATGCGGGCTCGGTGCTGCACTCATTAATCATTTGAATTAGGGCTTTGCCCCTTTGAATTATCAAAACTCTGGATTGGGCAATTGATGGCGTTACCTAGTTCACCTACCGACGGCATGTGCACACACAACATGTTTTCATGCTTTCACTTCGAAATTAACCGATTATAATGAATATTACTCGGAACTAAAATAGAGTAGATGGGTACACTAACATGTTCTGTGTTGTCTTTTTTAATTAAAGAAGATGTGAACAAATTTCAAACTAAAAGATTACCCAACTTTAATCACAATGCGTTCAAAAATAAGTTGAGGCGAGAAAACTTACAACAATAGCCATCTAATCTTAAAGCTGCATTGTCCGATTAAAGCACAACAAAAGCAAAGCACTTACTTCCCCACATTTAATCCCCTATCGCCAACTTTAAACAAATAGGAACATTACATCAATTTAACAGAAGCTCCTACTAGTGAAGCCTATTTTGACCAGCATGTTGGTGCACATCAGGGTTAATTTGGCATTCCTTTTCACTTCGAATAGCTCCAAAGGTAGCCATTCATAATAAATATTTTTAGATTTTTTTTCGTGGCAGAAACTTAAAGCCATCGGATACTGCAGCTTTACGGTGAGCTTTTCCTGGCTACATTTAGCCTCCGCTTACAATGCTAGCTCGTGACAATTTAAAGCTTTGGTCGTAATGCTCGCATTGCGTTTGATGCGTGGAGAGGAAGAGACCCTCCCCCCGCCTGCCGCTGTCGCGCAGCATTCGCGCCTCCCCCCGCCTGCCGCCGTCGCGCAGCACTCGCACCTCCCCTGTCACCCGCCTCTCAGCTTTCTCCCTCGCCCTTCCCCCGGCCCGCCGCTTTCACACCTCCCCCGCCATCGCCGTCCCCTCCTCCCTTATAAGGCCGCCCGCCGACCTCCCTCAGTCACTCGCCCTCCTGCCGGAAGCGGAAAGGGATGGAAGGGAGCCCGGACGACCGCCGCGGCCACGCCGGGCCCCTCCTCAGGCACGCCGTGAGGCGCCTCGCCGAGCTCGGCCCCGGGTTCCTCCCCGGCGCCTCGGAACCGGACCTCGGGCACCGAGGCCGCCATCCTCCAGGCGCTTCAACAGCTCACGGCCCGCCTCGACGCCCTGGAGTGCGGAGCCGCTCGCGAGCCCGAGGGGACGCCACCGCCCACCCCGAGGCGGCGGACGGCGTACAGCACACCGCCCATCCCAACACCTCGGGCACACATCACCGGGGGGAGGGGGCGCACGCTCCCCCGCCACCTCAAGCACCACGGAAGGGAGCCCGGACGACCGCCGCAGCCACGCCGGGCCCCTCCTCGGCCACGCCGGGCCCCTCCTCGGGCACGCCGGGAGGCGCCTCGCCGAGCTCGGCCCCGGGTTCCTCCCCGGCCCCTCGGGTCCAGCCCTCGGGCACCGAGGCCGCCATCCTCCAGGCGCTTCGACAGCTCACGGCCCGCCCCGACACCCTGGAGTGCGGAGCCGCCTGCGAGCTCGAGGGGACGCCACCGCCCACCCCGAGGCGGCGGACGGCGTACAGCACACCGCCCATCCCAACACCTCGGGCACACGGTGTATTACTAAGCAATTGACGTCGATGTTGTTAGTAGAATTAGAAGCTAAACAATCGTACAGTACAAATGTACAACAACGGGAGGGTGTCCTTTCCCCGTACACACCATGGATGAACAGAGTTTGCAAGGAAGTGATCACAGCTCGCCTGTTTGTGATGACTGCAGTAATCTCAGTAATCTCTGCACGTGGACGTATAAACTGACGACCATCTCTTAATGAAACACGCCCAAAGATTATCACGCTTGAATTGCCTTCAATGATAATTGGCAATAATCGATCTGACTCGGTTCTGTCCGGTCTCTCCCTAGTGACGAGCAGTGTAACTAACTCACAGCTGCACCGCGGATGCGTGTCAGAAAGCGGGACTGTGCCGGTTGTCGTCTGCTCTTCCCAATTGTCGTCCGCCGATGCGACGAAATATGTTCGCCACTTTAGAAAATCGCAGACTGGCTATTCTATTTCGAAATAAAATCACCCCCAGAGATTTTATTTCTAAATAAAACTGCAGGTATATTTGTATATGTACAATATCTTATATATATATGTAGATATATTTGTATTTGTATGCATATATATATATAATATATATATATGAAACTGAAATGTATTCACAATTTCCATAGACATTATATTATACATACCGGGATGCGATGACACCATATAAATACAGAAAAGTTTAACAAAGGGAGTATGAAAATTGCTTCACCAATGTAACCAAAGCTGGCTTCCCATTGGCACCAAATGCAAATTACATAATTAAGCATATAGATCATATCTAAAGACACTGAGAAAAATATTAGTAAACCGTTGAACATCTTAAGGGGTAGATAAAAGATTCACCCGGTACTTGTAGTACACAGGTGAAGGACAACGTGGTGTAAATACGGGCGAAAATAGGTTTAGTATGGAACATGAAGTAGAAACTGTGGCTCCAGTATCAAATGGCTATCCATATAGGCACAGAGTTGGTGAAATGGGAGAGTGCAAAAAGACAAGATGGCGGCCGTAGAACGCCATCGATTTCACTTTTAAATCTTATTAAACTAAATATTATATTATATTTTTCAACTCAAGGGTAGCGGGCTATCAATGAGACATATGTAAAGAATAAATGTTGCTTCTTAGATTGTGAAATTAGGCTCTCAATTCATTGACCCGTTTTTTCGACAGCTTTTACATAGGGTTGGTTTGCACCCCTACTGCAGCAGTACGGGGTGAATCTTGTATCTACTTAAGGGGGTGAATATTTTAAAGGGGGGGGGTTATTTTGTGGGTCGGGGTGATTGTATTTCAAGGGGAGGAGGTTTTATTTTGAAGTAGATTCACTGGGAGGAGAAAATGTTGAGGGGGTGATTCTATTTAATGACATCGGGACTAAATGCAGTGAAATCTGATTAAGTAGTGAGATTAGGTTTGTCATTTTGCGATTTGTTTTCGTAAGGCACTAAATGTCGTTATACTGGTACAAACCGTCATATCTCTGATTAAATATAGTTTACAACAAATCAAAAGAACAAATAAACAATTCCGGAGTGTTGGTATCATAGATTAGCAAGTGATTGGAGTTTAGCGCCTTAGCAACATTTCTGGAGATACAACTAGAACCTCCCAGTCAGTCCCGTTATCTGGGCCCTGATCGTGTCCTACAAAACACCAGGTGAGGTATTGGCACAGTGCCTATTCATTTAGGTGTTTGGATTGCTTCGATCCGCAATCGACCCCCAAAGACCTATCTGAGATGGGTACCGACCAGAAGGTGCTGCTCGCCCTCGTGGAACCTGCTTGTGGTCGTGGAGGTGTGGGTGTGGTGGAATGTGGACGGCTAAAATTAACACCAGGGCATCTGCTCACAGTGAGCCAATATGTGGATGTTACTGACTTCGCTGCGCAGGAGTAAAAGTTGAGTCAATTGACAGAGACAAAATGCAATTTAGTAGATACATACATTATATTGATCATTATAACCGTCTTTACTTTAGTTTGAAAATACTTTTTCCTTGAAATGGGTAACTTTGAAGATATTTAATATGAAACCATGACTGAATTAATTTTGGCAAGCACACTAACATTCTGACGCCGTACGATTCGGCAGTAACAGGTTATATTAAATGGGCTTAGTGTTACCGTTTATATATATTATAAATCCATGCCTGGGGCATTTGCATACATGTCTTAATTTGAGTGGTTTTATTTTCATTAAATGATCTTGATACCAGTCTGCTATAATTGTGTATGCTCCCGAAATATGAAAAGCATTACGATCGCTGCATGTGTGTGAGATGCATACCGTATTATAGAAGCATAAATACACAGAGGGGAATAAATGTTCTGTTATCTGTATGTATATTCTCCACGACCCAACACGTGACCAGTGGTGCCCCTCTCGGCTCGGCACCTAGCGGCCACTACCCGGAATCAGTCGCATTGCATGATTTATATATATATATATATTTATATATATATATATTTATATATATATATTTGTATATGTATATATATATATATATATATATATATATTTATATCAGATTCTCTAAGTTGAAAGTCTGCTTAGAACCCGATGCAATGTAAAGTCAACCCCTGCAGGTAAGCATCGTCACTAATCATATATTCATATAGGTGTTTGTATATATAAATTCTGGTCGCAAGTGACAGTAGTAGCGGCGGAAGTATGGTCAGGCGGTGGTGGAGCCACTGGTACCCGTATGAGTAGGAAGCAAATAGATGCAGAGAGCCCATTGGCCAATAATATAATATCGGAATAACATAATACAGTGTAATAAAGACATAGAAATTCCCTTACGCGGCTTTATACTCGCATAATGCTTATACATCACATATATATGCACTAAGCATACATATGCACTGATCATATATATATATACACATATATATGTGTGAGACCAAACGGGATCATCGAATGAGTTGAGCGCCCGTCACCTGTTTTGGGAGATCAGGGGATCCGAACCCATGGGTTTGAGGGTTCGAACCCTGGTCGAGTCAAACCAATGACTTAAAAATGTATACTTGTCGCTTCCGAGCCAGGCGCTCTGCATTGTTAGGATAGGGCAAGGACTGGTTGGCTCTCTGTCAGGATAATGTGACTGAGTGGGATACCAGGTCATGGTGCTAGTGGTCTGGTCTCCCAGTGGGGCAGCACTATAAGTCGCCATGACTGCGCACGGTCACAAGTTGGTACCCGTCTGATATGACCTTAGATGTTGCTAGGACGTAAAACAACAACCAAACGAACAAAACAAATATATATGTGTGTGTGCACTAAGCAATTATATATGTGATTTGCTCTCTGCGTTGTATCGGGTTCTCAGTAGGCTTTTCAATGTATACAGTTATAGAACCCAATCCAACGTACCTCGCTGGGATATATACTCTTTTTTTTTCTGGTTTGCGCATGAACACATGTATTTAAGATGCTTCGTTGGAGGTTTCACGTTGTGTTTGTGTTGTACCGGGTATAAGTAGGCCTTCAACTTATAGAAGTTACCCGATGCAACGCACCTCGCTGGGCTATATAGGAAGAGGTCAGGCGCAAAACCATGTAAACGCCTAGCCAAAAATGGTGATAAACATTGGAATCAACCCTACAAAAGGTATATATTTGTTATATTCTTACATTTTTGTTCATTGCTCCATAACCATATGATCATATGAAAAGTGGAATTAGTGAGAATTAAAATTATTTTCAGGTACACATCTTTTATTTAAACTACATTTTTGGAATAGCTTTTATGTGGTTTTGCGCATGAACTCTTCATATATATATATATATATATATATATATATATATATATATATACATATATATATATATAATCGATCGCACATCGATTGGATGGCTCTCTTCGGGGAATGAATGGCTAGTCTACAGTTAGAAAGTTGATACTAGTCAGAAATTTCGAATAAATGAGCTCGCATTCTAGGAAGTGGTTAAATGCTCTATCACCGCTCCCTTACAGCATCACCACCATTTAGGTGAAGCAAAGTCAATGAGGTTAACGTTGCATAATTCGATAGTTTTGAGCTTATGTCATATTTCCTTTCGATAAATACACTAGGTTGAACATGATATTCCACTTTACTTACTTTGAGTTGAAAGTAACTTGGTTTTGTGTTAAAGGTTTAACTTTGGAGATATTTAGAGTGAACACATTTCAAATTAATGTTCGTTCCCACGCTGAAATGCTGGACATAGGCTACCACAGGGACAGGTTTCATTAAATTGACTCAGTATCGCTTCTAGGCGGCAATAAATGCTTAATGATTACACTATCTAAGTTCAACCTTTGGTCCACAACTGGTTCATCAAAGGCTGTGGTATCTGATTACCTGTATGTGGGAAAGTGCATATAAAAGACCCCTCGCTGCTTATTGGAAAGAGTAGCCTGTGTGGCAGCAGTAGGTTTCATCCAAAGAAATACGTCAGAACGACCATATGTTTGACGTCCAATAGCCAGTGATAAAATCAATGTGCTCTAGAGGCATCGTTAAATAAAACAAACTTTTTACACTATCTAAATTGGATCGATAGGATCAACCAAACCTAGGCAACTGTTTTGGTTTCTAAAATTAGGTGACCGGTCAGAGTGGCCGAATGGGTAATATTAAGTACATACATGTAGGCCAACATGGATTGGACTGGAGACAGGACTAACGGGATATGGGGAGTAACTGGGTAGTACTAAGTACAAATGTACGGATTGGACTGGAGACAGGACTAACGGGATATGGTGAGTAAATGAGTAGTACTAAGTACAAATGTACGGATTGCAGTGGAGACAGGACTAACGGGATATGGTGAGTAAATGAGTCATACTAAGTACAAATGTACGGATTGGACTGGAGACAGGACTAACGGGATATGGTGAGTAAATGAGTAGTACTAAGTACAAATGTACGGATTGCACTGGAGACAGGACTAACGGGATATGGTGAGTAAATGAGTCATACTAAGTACAAATGTACGGATTGGACTGGAGACAGGACTAACGGGATATGGTGAGTAAATGAGTAGTACTAAGTACAAATGTACGGATTGCACTGGAGACAGGACTAACGGGATATGGTGAGTAAATGAGTCATACTAAGTACAAATGTACGGATTGCACTGGAGACAGGACTAACGGGATATGGTGAGTAAATGAGTCATACTAAGTACAAATGTATGGATTGCACTGGAGACAGGACTAACCGGATATGGGGAGTAACTGGGTAGTACTAAGTACAAATGTACGGATTGCACTGGAGACAGGACTAACGGGATATGGTGAGTAAATGAGTCGTACTAAGTACAAATGTACGGATTGCCCTGGAGACAGGACTAACGGGATATGGTGAGTAAATGGGTCATACTAAGTACAAATGTACGGATTGCACTGGAGACAGGACTAACGGGATATGGGGAGTAACTGGGTAGTACTAAGTACAAATGTACGGATTGGACTGGAGACAGGACTAACGGGATATGGGGAGTAACTGGGTAGTACTAAGTACAAATGTACGGATTGCACTGGAGACAGGACTAACGGGATATGGTGAGTAAATGAGTCGTACTAAGTACAAATGTGCGGATTGCACTGGAGACAGGACTAACGGGATATGGGGAGTAACTGGGTAGTACTAAGTACAAATGTACGGATTGCACTGGAGACAGGACTAACGGGATATGGTGAGTAAATGAGTCGTACTAAGTACAAATGTGCGGATTGCACTGGAGACAGGACTAACGGGATATGGGGAGTAACTGGGTAGTGTAATATACAAGTAGAGTGCGTATAGCGAGTGACCAGGGGAGTGACGTAGGTTGGAAGCGTGAGGCAAGAAAGGAAATAAACTCACTCACACACTGGACGTCAAAGTGTTCACGCGTCTTCCATCCATTACATGGTGTCAGATTGTGAGTCTGGACAAGCCACGCCCAGGATTCCACCATGGCGTTATCAGCATTGAAGCCACCATTGCCACTAAGCCTAGAGGGAAACTTGGCGATGAACTGGCGTGCCTGGTATCACGCATACGAGATATACAGTATCGCTTCAGGCGCAGCAAGTAAGACTGAAAAAATTCAGTGCTGCGTATTTTTGCACATAGCCGGCCTAGACGCACAGAAACTTCACCTAACGTTCAAGATACCAGATGCCCAGAAGGAAAAGATCGAACCACTCGTAAAGCTGTTCGAGGAGTATTGCGTTGGAAAAACCAACATTACGGTGGTTAGGTATGACTTTAACTCGTTCAACCAGACGACGGAGTCTATGGACACATACATTCGAGAATTACGACACCGAGTGTCGTACTGTGACTACTCGACAATGGAGGATTCGTTGCTATGCGATCGTTTGGTGTACGGGGTGAAGGAAGCAAAATTGCGTGATAAATTACTACAGACACCAAACCTGTCGCTGGACAGGTGCCTGGAAATGTGTCGGTTGAGCGAGAACACCCATACACAGCTACATACCGGTATAAACCATGGTACCGAGGAGCAAGTAGACACCGTGAACAAAGATCGGGGAGGCTACGCACCAAGAGCAAGGCAGGTTACGTCAACATCGCGTGTGCAGAGATGGCAAGACTGGGGCACGAGAGCCTCTGCGCCTCGTGCGAACTGCACCCGATGCGGTTATCGCCATGGCAACGCCACATGCCCAGCGGCTGACAAACAATGTTTACAGTGTAATCGGTATGGGCACTTTCAAAAAGTGTGCCAGTCAAGGCGCACAGCTCGTGCCCAAGTGAATGAGCTCGACACAGATGACGTTGTCACGGATGTAAATGGCGAAGGAGACGACCTATTCGTAGGCGAAATAACAAGCGAGGCGATTAGCAGCAGCAACCTGTGGTACGTGAATTATGAATTACAGAACATCCCTGTTAAATTTAAACTGGACACTGGGTCCCAAGCCAATATTATACCACGTACTATCTACGATGCCCTACGTAACACCGTATTAGAACTTTCAAGATGTTGTCTCGTCACATACTCAGGTGATCGGATACGTCCCGAAGGCCAGACCACCATTGCCGTCGGAGGGGTGCCATTGAGGTTCCAAGTCACGGCTAGAGGCACACCAATTCTGGGAAAAGAGGCGTGCATACAACTACAACTAATCAAGCGTGTAGGAGAAGTCACCGTACGTACAAGACAAGCAACCACCGCGGGCCAAGCAGCACAACGCTTAGTAGAAAAATACTCAGATGTCTTCACTGGTTTAGGGACTATAAAAAGTAATGCTAAAATACATATTGATGTCAAAGTAGATCCTGTAATTGACCCGCCAAGACGGATTCCCCATGCGATTGTTGAGAATGTAAAGAAAGAATTAGACAGAATGTTAGCATTGGGGGTGATCGTTAAGCAGCTTGAACCAACCCCATGGGTAAATTCTATAACAATCGTACGAAAACCAGATAAGCTTAGAGTTTGCCTAGACCCAACCAAGCTTAATAAAGCCATATTAAATACCCCATATCCCACCAGGACTATAGAGGAGGTTATTGCGAAAACAAGCAAGGCTAAATTCTTTTCTGTTATTGATGCAAACAGCGGGTATTGGCAAATAGAACTGGATTCAGAAAGCTCAAAATTGTGTACTTTTATTACACCATGGGGACGTTTCCGCTATACCCGGCTGCCGTTCGGGATTAAGACGGCTGGAGACATATTTATCGGTGAGATGAACAAAATTTTATACAATTTACCAGGTGTTAATGTAATTGCAGATGATATATTGGCATATGGGAGCACCGAGAAGGAACACAATGTCAATCTAGAAAATGTATTTAGGAGGGCCAGAGAGGCTGATTTACGGCTCAACCCAAAGAAATCTGTAATTTGCAAAACCGAAGTTAACTATGTGGGACACACCTTAACCCAGTCTGGTTTGAAGCCCACAGCTGACCGCGTCCGAGCCATAACTGAAATGCCCACCCCCACTGACAAAGCAGGCGTCCAACGATTCTTAGGAATGGTTGGTTATGTTGGAAAATTCATACCGAATCTATCTGAAATTTCAAAGCCGTTAAGACAAATTCTGTCTAAAAACGTAGTATGGTTCTGGCAACATGAGCAGGAACATGCATTTAATACTCTAAAAAAACTTTTAATATCAGCTCCTGTACTAAAGTACTATGACGTAAATGAACAGATCACTTTACAAGTAGATGCTTCAAAGTCTGGCCTGGGGGCAGCCATTTTTCAACAAAATAGGCCTATCGCCATGGCATCAAAGGCACTGGATTCTTGCCAGGCGAGTTACGCAGTGATCGAGAAAGAATTGTTGGCGATTTGTTTTGGGTGTGTCCGTTTCCACGATTACATTTATGGTAAAGAGGTAATAATTGAAACTGATCATAAACCACTTGTATCAATCATGGTGAAACCATTGCATTTATTGTCGGCCAGAATACGACGTATGCGCATGAGGTTGCAGAATTATAACATTGTAATGAAATATGTAATTGGCAGAGAGATGTTCTTTGCCGACACTCTTTCGCGGGCACACACGAGCAACATAACACCGAACAATTTATTCGACAACAAAATTTCCATAGCTGCGATAGACATTGCACACAACATGATAGACAAAATCACCGAGGCTACGAAAACGGATACCACCCTCATTGAAGTGACAAAATTGGTAAGAGGGGGGTGGCCAACCCAGAATAGTTTAGTGAAGTCTTGTGCAAAACCGTTCTTTACTTGTAAAGAGGAAATTGTCAGTGCAGATGGCATACTATTTAAAGGTAATCAAATAGTAATACCCTCTTGTTTGCAGAAGGAAATGTTGAACTTATTACATGAAATCCATTTGGGAATAATTAAATGTAAGCAGCTGGCCAGAGACAATGTGTTTTGGCCGGGTATGAATCGCCAAATTGAAGATCTAATATCCCGTTGTAGCACATGTCAAAATTATAGGAATTCCCTGAGAGCTGAGCCCATGATTCCTCATGATATACCCGAGATACCATTCTGCAAGGTGGGAGTCGACTTATTTCAGTACCAAAGTAAGACGTATCTCATTTTAGTTGACTACTATTCCAAATTCCCCGAGGTGATGGAGTTACAAACTACAACCTCAAATGCCATAATAAAGTGCCTAAAAGAGATATTTGGACGTTATGGCATACCGACCTCTCTAATTTCTGACAACGGACCACAATTTGCAAGCAATGAATTCAACGTATTCGTTACCCAATATAAGTTCAATCACATTGTTTCCAGCCCGTATTATCCTAAGAGTAATGGGCAAATAGAACGCTATGTTCAAACAATAAAAAAGATGATGAAAAAAGCAGGAGATAATAATCAAGATTTCAACCTATACCTATTGAACTACCGAAATACTCCTCTTAGACAAATGAATGCATCTCCAGCCCAATTGCTTATGAGTCGTCGACTTCGATCAAAAATGCCAACGACTAAAAACCAGTTACAGCCAGAGGTTCAAACATCCAAAACAGACAACATTGCCAAAATACAGGAACGTCAAAAATATTATTATGACAAAAGAGCTGGAAAAGTGCACAAAGAACTAAAAATTGCGGATCACGTCAAGTACAGAACACATGATGGTAGATGGAGGGATGGTATAATAACACAAACAAACAAACCAAAACGCAAAGATTATGTAATTGTAAACCGCGCAGGTAAGAAATTACACCGAAACCGTGTCCACATGTTTAAAATACCAACAACTACAGTTCAGCATTGCCGACCAGCGCATACATCCACACCGCACACTGACACAGAAACTGAATGTACATCAACTGTGAAGGCACACAACAAGCCAAACAGGGGGACAAATACATATACCACTAAAAGTGGGCATGTCTCGCGCCCACCTGATCGACTAGGAATACCAAACCACAACTACTAACGGTAACATATGTCACCCAAGTCTAGGGGAAAATGAATGCACATTTAATAATGTTCAATTTCAAGTTGCATGTCGTTGCCAAACCAAATCCAATAAGCAACGTTGTTCCCAGCATGAATATTGATGTAACTATCCATAACGGAGAGTAGTTTAAGCGTTCATACAGGAGTATGTCTGTTCTAGTTTTTTTATTCCAACCCCTGAAAAATGACATTACCTGTTCATGCTTGTTCAAAGAAACGTTTACGAGTTCAGAGTAAGTAATAATAAAATAACAATAAAACAAGTTTATATTAAGACCCCCCTGGGTTAACATCAACACAATCATTTCGATGTATCTAAAAAAAAGAAAAAAAAAAAAAAAAAAGGGGGAAGATGTAATATACAAGTAGAGTGCGTATAGCGAGTGACCAGGGGAGTGACGTAGGTTGGAAGCGTGAGGCAAGAAAGGAAATAAACTCACTCACACACTGGACGTCAAAGTGTTCACGCGTCTTCCATCCATTACAGGTAGTACTAAGTACAAATGTACGGATTGCACTGGAGACAGGACTAACCTGCTTAAACGCTAAGAATGCAGGCTTCCTGTGCGGAAAGTCGAGCATCTGAATCCTGGCCGAGTCAAAGCAATCACCAAACTGGGAGACGGAGGTTTAATGCATTCGGCCACCCCCCCTGGTCTAACCCTGCAGTTAACTGACACCAATAACCGCCTTCTTCTTTCTGAACCTCTTGTTCTGACTAAAGGGCCTGTCACACTACGACGTACGGCGTCAGCGCGTGCTCAACGTTATAAAAGTTGCCAGTATGTTGGCATTCGTCAAACTTTTCAGCGGCAGGGGATAAAAATGGGGGTACACACAACATACACACGACGTAAACACAACGTATGTAACGTATGCGGTACGTATCTCTGACCTATTGCTAGCGTATGAGCGCGTTCATTTGCCTCGCAAAACGTTTGCAAAACATTTGTACCTACGTTACTCCATCACTAGAAGTATTGCGTATACGTTAAGTACACTGGAGATATAGCAGGCATACATTCGAAGTATGTTAGGAGTACGTTATGCATCCATTGGCAGTACGCGGACTGTATGCGGACTGTATGTGGACTGTACATTCCCACCAGCTGAACGTATGGCTAACGTGTCCCAACGTACCCCGACCTACCCCTAATGTATGATGACATACACCTAGCATACACGTAGGGTATGAGGAACGTATGAGCCATATGTCGACATATGTTGAACATTTTGAACGTGCACAACAATTTTTTAGCGCCTCGCCACACGCCTACGTAAGATGACATATAACACCGTATCCTGAGCGTACCCGATGTATTCCCAAAGTATACGTAATGTATGACGCCATACGCCGACGTGTTGGTCGAAAATCACATACGTTGGCATACGCTAAGGCCATACATAGTGTGACAGCCCCTTAAGCCATCTTTCCAGGCTCGCCCGTGGATTGGTTGGAGACAGTGCTTTCCTCTAGGGCCGTATTGGCTGCGTCCTACCGAGCATGTCACCGTCATCATTTAAGGGGGTTGGGGGTGAGGTGCGGGGTGAGGTGCGGGGTGAGGTGAGGTGGGTGGGTGAGGTGAGTGTGGTGTGGGGTGTGAGGTGAGTGTGGTGTGTGTGTGGATGACGGGGTGGGGGGGGGGGGGTACGGGAGAGTGGGAGGGGTGGGAGGAGTGTGAATGGTGTGAGTGGTGGGAGATGTGAAGTGATTGGGGTGTGGGATATAGCCTTTATAGGGCATGTGGTGTGAGTTACGTAGAATGAAGTGTTCGGTGTGTGGCATCAGCTAAGTGTGAAGCATGAGCTGAGGGGTGTGGGGTTTGGGGTATGAGGTATGTTGTGTGAGGTATGTGGTGTGGGGTATGTGGTGCATTGTGTGGGGTATGAGGTGTGGGGTATGAGGTGTTGAGTATGTGGTGTTGGGTATGTGGTGTGGGGTATGTGGTGTGTGTAAGAGGTGTGTGGTATGAGGTTTGGGGTATGTGGTGTGGGGTATATGGTGTGCCACATGAGGTGTGGGGTATGAGGTGTGGTGTATGTGGTGTGGGGTATGTGGTGTTGGGTATGTGGTATGAGGTGTGTGGTATGTGTTAGAGGTGTGGTGTGTGTGGTGTTGGGTATGTGGTGTGGGTTATGTGGTGTGGGGGCATGAGGTGTGGTGTATGTGGTGAGGGTATATGGTGTGTAAGAGGTGTGGGGTATGTGGTGTGTGGTGTGGGGTATGAGGTGTGGGGTATCTGGTGTGGGGATTGAGGTGTGGGGTATGTGGTGTGGAGAATGTGGTGTGTAAGAGGTGTGGGTATGTGGTGGTGGGTATGTGGTGTGGGGTTATGTTTGTGTGGGTTATGTTGTGTGGGGTATGTGGTGTGGGGTATGTGGTGTGGGTATTGGGTGGGGTATGTGTGGTGGGTATGTTTGTGTGGGGCAGAGGTGTGGGTATTTGGTGTGGAGAATGTGTGTGTAAGAGGTGTGGGTATGTGGTGGGGGGTATGTGGTGTGGGTTATGTTGTGTGGGGCATGAGGTGTGGGGTATGTGGTGTGGGGCATGAGTGGTGGGGTATGTGGTGTGTGGTATGTGGTGTGGGGTATGTGGTGTGGGTATGTGGTGGTGGGTATGTTGTTGGGCATGAGGTGTGGGGTATGTGGTGTGGAGAATGTGGTGTGTAAGAGGTGTGGGTATGTGGTGGTGGGTATGTGGTGTGGGTTATGTTGTGTGGGGCATGAGGTGTGGGGTATGTGGTGTGGGGTATGTGGTGTGGGGTATGTGGTGTGGGGTATGTGGTGGTGGGTATGTTGTGTGGGGCATGAGGTGTGGGGTATGTGGTGTGGAGAATGTGGTGTGTAAGAGGTGTGGGTATGTGGTGGGGGGTATGTGGTGTGGGGTATGTGGTGTGGGGTATGTGGTGTGGGGTATGTGGTGTGGGGTATGTGGTGTGGGGTATGTGGTGTGGGGTATGTGGTGTGGGGGTATGTGGTGTGGGGAATGAGGTATGGAGTATGTGGTGTTGGGTATGTGGTGTGGAGTTTGTGGTGTGTGGCATGAGGTGTGGGGTGTGCTGCCGACACGGCGTAAAGCAACCACCAATCAATCAATCGTACAAATCAGACCTAAAACGTCACTTGTCATTACCAAAAGGGCCTGTCACACTGTGCCGTATTGCATCAGGTATGTGATTTTGCGGCAACATGTTGGTGTACGCTGGTGTATGCTGAGACAAGTTATGGGTACGTTTGACATAAGTAGTATTTTTGAGCATGTTCAAAATTCCCACCATATGACAGTGTGTGTCACATATGTTGGCATACGCTTATGCAGTGTGACAGGGCCTTAACCTGGCACGGGCAACAACTGGTTGGCTCAGTATCAGGATAATTATACCGAGGAGCATCTTTTGTTCTGATGCTGGTGGCATGGTATCCCAGTGGAGCACTACTATTTTGATTGATCGATTGATTGAGTAATTGGTTGATAATAATTTGTCACCATGCAAAGTTTATAATGACAGCGAAAGGTGTTCAAGCTTTGTTTTGTTATATTGATATTTGACCATCAATTTTAATCAGAATGTAAATGTTCAAAATCAAATCAAAACAGAATTAGAAAGAAGGTAAAAGCTCCCAATAGAACCATTTGTGGCACAGGATATTCAAATTAATTTACAATGTTGTAATGCTTAGAAGATACAAGCAGTGAAACTTCCACCGCAGCCGCATCATGTCGCTATCCGGACGCATTGTTATAAATCAGCATCCTTCGTTTGATGTTTATAGGACGTGAAACCCCAACAAAGAAATAAAGATAGCTTTCAGTCCATCCCCGCCCATTCGGGGGTCCAACTTGATGGCTGCACACAACCTGCCCACACCCCGACGCCACCCACTCCGAGACACCCCCACACCCATCCACACACACTGCCGCCTGACGCACGTGCCGAGATGTGGCGAGAGTTGCCGGCCTGCGGTGTCACGTCACAGTGCATCGCATGTCCCGGTGCCAACCCTGCATCACGGCTGACTGTCGTCTGCGCCTACGTCACTTCCGGACGCCTAGGTCCACGCGCATGCGCACGCGCCGCACTGCTTGTTTGGAAGGGATCGCGGCCGCAGCTTCACGACTGTTTCAGTCACGGAGAGACGGAGAGAGATGTGTCTGTCTGCAAGGGTTATGTAGGAAGTAGGTGCACCATCTGGAACTATGAGCAATTAAGTGCACTATGTGGAACAACGTAGAAACGACGTGTGCGGAAACTAAGTGCACCACAGTTAGCAGGCTATGTAGGCATTAAGTACGATGCGCGGATATATATGAAATTAAGTGCACTGTATGGAACTACATTGAAATTAAGTGCATTACTTGTGAGGAGCTGGGTAGAAATTTGTTATATATAAAAAAATAAGTGCCCAACGTGGAAGTATATGGGAATTAAGTGCACTACTCGGAACTGTGTATAAATTGATTGATTGATTGATTGGTGGTTGCTTTACACCGAGTCGGCAGCATAGGCCATATTCACGGCGATGTTAAATGTGCTGCATGGATATATATGGAATTAAGAGCACTGTATGGACCTGAATTGAAATTATGTGTTTTGTGTGGATTTATATGGAAATTAAGTGCCTTACAAGTTCCATGGAAGTCTATTGGAATTAAGTGTACTATGTGGAATTATATCTATATTAAACGCACTGTGCATGGACATTAAGAACACTGGATGGAACTGTGTAGAATGTCGGTGCACTGCAAGAACCATTTAGAAATCAAGTTACCTCCGTGGAAGTCTATTGGAATTAAGTGTACTATGTGGAACTATATCGATATTAAACGTACATTTAGGACACTGTGTAGAATGTCGGTGCACTGCAAGAACAATTTAGAAATTAAGTGCCCTCCGTGGAATTAAATGGAAATTAAGATCGGCGGTGTGATGATTTGAGCAAATGCAATTGCAATGCACAAAACTACCTAGAAAGTAAGTGATCTCCATGGGGTTATATAGAAATTAAGTAAGTGATCTCCATGGGGTTATATAGAAATTAAGTAAGTGATCTCCATGGGGTTATATAGAAAGTAAGTAAGTGATCTCCATGGGGTTATATAGAAAGTAAGTGATCTCCATGGGGTTATATAGAAAGTAAGTAAGTGATCTCCATGGGGTTATATAGAAATTAAGTAAGTGATCTCCATGGGGTTATATAGAAATAAGTAAGTGATCTCCATGGGGTTATATAGAAAGTAAGTAAGTGATCTCCAGGGGTTATATAGAAAGTAAGTAAGTGATCTCCATGGGGTTATATAGAAAGTAAGTAAGTGATCTCCATGGGGTTATATAGAAAGTAAGTAAGTGATCTCCATGGGGTTATATAGAAAGTAAGTAAGTGATCTCCATGGGGTTATATAGAAAGTAAGTAAGTGATCTCCATGGGGTTATATAGAAAGTAAGTGCACTGCATGATATATGGAAATTAAAGTTGCATAGTCATTTGCCATTTTCTGAGATAAATACATTGAATTATATTAAATTGACTTCGTGTCTATCAGAGGTTCCTGCATAGAGAGCTGCTACCCGCAACATAATGTCTTACTACTGCCACCAGGTGGCTGATAGAAATCATCTATAAGACCTCTGTGGGCACTGTCTCTCCCCGCACCACCCTCGGCACACATACACGTTTCACTCCGAACCTTTGTTCCCAGTGCGCATGACTGTCCTTAGCCAATCAGCGACCTCGTATCATTTACAGTGGCGTGACTAATGCACTGATTTATTACCCGGCGTGTGTTCGAACTGCTGGGTTGCCTAATGTTGCAGTCACACTACGACGACAAGTGGCGACGACAGCCCAGCGACAGCGACTTCCGGTCTCTCATCGAGTGTCGTCGGATGTCACTCGACTGTCGCCTGATTGTCGCCTGATTGTCGCCGCGACACCACCGCTTCACCCCCATTTTCTCGACTGTCGCCGGGTTGTCGTCGGCTTTTTGGACGTTAAAAAACTTTGACGACAGCCGATGTCGCTCGGCTGTCGATACGGTGTCGCTACGGTGTCGGTACAGTGTCGATACGGTGTTGTCTTTGTCGTTAAGGCGTCGTCTTTGTCGTTAAGCTGTCGTCGCTTCTCTCTCCGTCCCATTCTTCATATTTCTCATGAAGACTGCTTCCTAACAGGTCCGCTGCATAAACCTACATGTTTGCACCATCCCATTCTTCATATTTCTCATGAAGACTGCTTCCTAACAGGTCCACCGCATAAACCTACATGTTTGCACCGTCCCATTCTTCATATTTCTCATGGAAACTGCTTCCTAACAGGTCCGCCGCATAAATCTACATGTTTGCACCATCCCATTCTTCATATTTCTCATGGAAACTGCACAGACACACACACACAGACACTGTCGTCCCGCTGTCGTCCCGTCTGTCGTCCCGATGTCGTCGGGCTGTCGTCCGATTGTCGTCCAACTTGGCCCGAATTTGCATATGTCATCGGGTTTTCACAAAATCCAAGTCGCTGGGCTGTCGTCACCCCCTTGTCGTCGTAGTGTGACTGCTACATAATTACACATGGTGAGGAGACATGCTGCTTCTTTTATATGTGCAGTTGACAAGCTGTCAATTAAACAACAATAAAGAGAGCATACACGTCTAGTTGGTCTAAACTCTCGAGGTCACCAATACAGTGATTTGCAAAAACAAAACAAAAAGTGATTATTTTCTTAAGAAGGACTGACTGAATCTAAAATCTAAAATCACAAGGAAAAAATAAAGAGAAATCATCACATAAATATAATATTATGTAAGTTTTGCGGCTGAGATAGTTGTGTAATGGGGTGCACTCGTTCCCTCAGGTTAAATGCCACATACACAGGTAGGCCGAGTAGGTGGATTGCAGCAGGGAACCTAGATAGAGGACCCTTGCCCCAGAATGGCAGAAATGTGGGTACAAATCCAATTCTAGGCAGATCATCCCATTTGTTTGCAACATCTCGCCTGACACTAGTGTCATGACCGCTTGTCGTTTCCTAGCCTGGCACTCGGCATTAATAGGATAAGGCAATGACTGGTTAGCGGTTAGGAAAATGTGACAGTGGGATATTAGGTCATGGTGCTGGCGGCCTGATTTCTCAGTGGGGCAGCACGGTAAAGTCACCATAAGTGTGCACTGTCACAAGTTGGTACCCGTCCTGATATAACCTTAGATGTTGCCAGGACGTGATATTCCACCAACCAACTCAAAGGCCATTGAAATAATTCATTTTGAAAATTGTCATCCTACTTTTCTTGTTTGTTCACACTTCAGATTTCTCTAGTTAATTAAACATCTCCGAGTATCTATGCGCTGTAAATGAGCATTCTTTCACGCATCATCACCAGGAGTGAACACACCCAAAGAAAATACCTGATAACCGTAGGTAAGTGTGCATTGTAGATACCTGGATGTTGGTTAATTATATACACCGGCAGCACTACACCCTCACCACTCGATTAGTCCCAACTACCATGGAGCTGGTGTACAAACTGGTAACCGACTAGCAGGGGTGGCCGGATAGTTCAGCTCTCGTCTTACAACTCATGCAAATCGAACCCCATATTAGAACTCAAGCTGACTCAAACCAGTTATACTCATGGCTACCTTGGCCTGGTATTTGGCATTACTAGGATAGGGCTAGAATCAGTGGAATGCGGAAGACCAATTGACATGATTGACAGGCAGAGGTGCGGGTGTGTGGGATGAGAACAGGTGTGGCCGGGCTGTGCAGCATAAGCCGTGTTCACACCTCGGCGTTAAGTCGCCTCATCTAGTGCGCCTAATCTAGGTCGGCTCACATTGGCCGTGTGAACCCGAGGCTGAGGCGGATTAGGGCTGAGTCGCCTCATCTAGTTCGCCTCCAGTAGGTCGCCTCGCGAGGTGGTTTAAATGAAGCGAACTAGACGGTAGCGGTTTACTTGAAGCGGATTAAGCATGTCACACTATACAATATAATTTGGTCTATGAATCGGCTAGAGGTGCACAAATATTTTTTTCATCATTTATTTTTAGGGTTTCACTGCCCAGCAGAAGTTTTGACCGTTCCAAAACAATACGATTCAGTCGAAACAGATCTAGGTCGAACCCACACTCTCTAATGCCGACGTCGACTAACCGAAACTGGCACTGGTTAGTTTGGACTTGCTCATGCGCAGATATCGATTTCCGCCTTAATCCGCTCCGTGTGTGGACACAACACTAGTTCGCCTCATCTAGTTTGCCTTATCTAGTTCGGCCTAAAGTTGTGGGTGTGAACACGGCTATAGACTCACTGGAGTGTTGTGCTGTTGGAGAAAGAGTGCGAATGTTAGGTGGCTTTTGATTGGCCGAGGAGGTCAGAGGGAGTAAGAGTGTGTGACATTGTGATTGACTACCATGTGATTGGTGAGCTTTGTTGTATCCTCCACTCCCAGCAATGACACAGAATGAGTACCATTGTGCCCATTAAATCTAATAGAATATACAAATATGTGTATTATAATGTATTATAATAATATAAAGGAACGGAGCAATTCCAATATTGATATCATATTCATTGTACGATTATTTGCGTGTATTCGGGATTCGCGCACCCACCCCTTTATATGCGCGCGATTGGGGCGCCAAGTGTCTTTCGAGAAAGTTCACCAGAGTTGGTGGAAAAAGTGCAAGCACTCAGTTTGGACGACCAAGAGGCAGCACTACTCAAGGAAATTGTGGACATGGCCAAAGAACAAAGCATAGCAGAGTTGCAGGAGAAGCGAGACGCCATGAAGAGGAGACAGGAAGGATGTCTATTCAGCATGACGCCTTTGGAGAAAGAAGGACGACCAAGAGAACCAGCCGGTGCAATGGCGGCGCCGGCAGCAGCCGCCATTGGACACTCCGAGTATCGAGTGGCAAGGGGACGACAGAGGTCAAGAACAAGATGATGGAGACGAACTCCGTCGGATTCACGCAGCAGGAGCACCAGCAGTACAAGAAGACGGCGAAGTAAGTGGAGTCTCAGACGGTATGCAGTATTAGGAAAGGAGGTGAAGAAATTAAATTGCTATGAATTAATTACCGCTTCCATTCGTTGGTCCCTTGACATTGAATGCTTAACTGTAAAGGACTTCCGCGCTTTCCTAGAACACTTATGCTTCATGGCTTCAAGAGCCTGACAAAATGACTTTAATGACTCCACGCATATAGAACGTGACAAAGACATCAGGAAATTGGCGGAAGTAGAGGGTTTTGCGGCTTTTTGTAGCCGCAACACAGGTGTGGGGATGTTCCACTATGGTATGCACAACATGTGGCCAAGAAAGTCAACCGGCATGGTGCGCAAGTCAAATGCGTACACGAAGGATGGGAAAGCGGGGTGCTTTAGGTGGAACAAAGAGGCAGGCTGCAGCAGAACGGACGACGCATGTCATTTTGGGCACTGGTGCACAAAATGTGGCAGCAAAGGGCACACAAAATATAATTGTGCTAAAGACTGAACTGCCGAACACAAGACACGAAGGGAAGGCAGCCGGCATCTCAAATATCGTATGAAACATGTTGCAGCGGAATGTGGTGTTAGTAATTGCAAACAACAAATACGAGAGACGGTTGATAATGCGTATGTGCCCATTTCAAGTGAGGGACGACAAAAATTTGCTTCCTCTCGTGTTGATAAATTTCCTTCCGCGGCCCAGTTTCAGCAGAATGTTATAACATGTAACGTTACAGGTGTGCCTAAAGACCCTAATTGTGTTAATAACTCATGTGGTGCCAGCGCTAAACTCGCGGGTATGTCATTAGGTGGCGGCTGTTGTGGAAATAGCAATCCAATTAGTGTTACATGTGCTACTAACCTCGACGAGTTACCTAATTCCAATGGAATAGTGCCGGTATGGGGAGCCGAATGTGTAATTAATGACTTGAACGATAAAAGTTTAGGGCAGCATTTAAATAGTACAGACAACATTGCATGTGCTAATACGCTTCATACAATTCAAAACAAACCCGAAGACAGCAACACGTTAGTGTCAGGTGATAAAATAAAAGTTGAATATAGCGTAAAAAGCCAGGTCGATGGAATACTAAATAATTGGAGAAATAAAAATGATGCAAGTAGGGAGGACATGCTCTATATAGAAACAGTTAGGGGTGATTACTGCTATTGGAAGTTCCATATTAAAGAATACCCCAATTCAATACCGAAAATAATTAATGTCAGGAATTACTGTGTTAACGGTAATTGCAGCTGTATGCATTATATAGCAGGCAGCCTAGTACAGTTAAAGCCATGTCGATTTATATGTGAGCTCTTCCTGAGAGGGGACACTGACCCTGATTGGATGTATATTCTGTGGGGAGTGGTGTTTGGGTATCACGTGATAAATATGGATTGTGAGGCAAATTATGAGACTAAATTTAAAAGAATCCGTAATACTCTATACAGAGATATTATAACTAAAAAATTATTGGCTGAACTAGAACAAGGCATAATTTCCCGAACGACGCATACCCCACTTTGCATACATAATATTTTCTGTATACCAAAAACAGGGGGCGGAAGGGGTATAATACACTGTAGTCTGCCTAAAAAAGATTCGGTAAATAAATTTACGAATCAAGTAGCTCTTAAATTCAATTATAAGAGTGTGGACCATGTAGTTGATTACATGAGTGCCGGTGATTACCTTTCTACGATCGATTTAAAAGACGCGTACAGAGCTGTAGCTATACACCCAACAGATAGGCCAAGGCAAGGGTTGGTTTGGGGATTTAATGATGATATAGGAGTGAAACCGGACTACATGCTTGACAACAGGTTATGCATGGGGTTGTCATCAAGTCCTTTTTTTTTTTCAAAAATATCTGAATTTGTAGTTCGCTGTGCAAATAGAGAAGGCATCTTGAAGATAGTAAATTACTTAGATGATTTTTGCATTATTTCTTCAGATTGGGAAATGGCTAGGGAGCAGCAAAATAAATTAATTGCAATATTGCGTCGATTAGGTTTTCACATAAATTACAAGAAGTTAATTTGTCCAGGTAGGAAGAGAAAATTCTTAGGGATATTAATTGACACTGTTAAACTGGAATTAACACTCCCGGCCGATAAACTTGAGAAATTGTGGAGAATTCTAGCTTCTTTTAGTGGTAAAATGAAAGCAACGAGGAAAGAACTGGAAAGGTTGGCCTGAATGTTAGCCCACTGCGCAAAAGTCGTGCGTGGTGGGCGAACTTTTTCGCGTAGAGTATATGACTTGGTAAACTCTGTGACTCAACCTTATTATAAAGTAAGACTCAACGTGGGTTTCAGAGAGGATTTGAATTGGTGGATTGACTTTGCAGACACTTTTAATGGCAAGGCATTAATACTCGTCAAGTTTGCTCCCATAAAATCTATTTATAGTGATGCCAGTAAATGGGGATATGGAGCTATGCATGGCACCGACTGGTTAATAGGTTGCTTTGACCAAATTCAGGCAGATCCTCTAAGTTTGACTGTTAAACACCACTACGATCAACCAGATGACGGGCTACTTGCTGCGCATATTAATGAACAAGAAATGTGGGCCGTATATGCAGCCGTGAAGCGGTGGGGGCCCAGTTGGGAAGGAGCTGCTATAATGATAATTACAGACAATGCTACAGTAGAATCGGCATTAAACACAGGAAGATCGAAATGTAAATTGATTATGTACTATTTGCAACGGTTGTTTTGGATGTCAATAAAATATAATTTTGTGTTTGCTTCTGTACGCATAAACAGCGAGCTGAATGTAATAACGGATGCTCTAAGCAGGCTAAATACTCCAGGCATGGCTAGTATTATAATTAATGCGGACCCACAAGGTATGCTATGTTGTAGTGACTTATTTCGGCAACATTTGTTTTTCCAGAGCTCGATAAACTTAAAGCAGAACAGAAAGTTCTACAACTAAAATGCTACGCTCTGAACTCTAGGGCAGCCAGGTGTGTGTAAGTAAACAAGTATCTTTCCTTTGTAGAGGAATTTTCAGATACATATTCTCCTTTACCTTGTGATTCTATGCAAGTAGCACTGTATGCAACTTGGTTGTCTAGGACATTTAAATACTCCTCGGTCATTAATTACTTGAGTGGTCTTAATTATTTTCTAAAATTTCAAGGCGCAACGCCTATAGATTATGACAATTTTATAGTTAGTTCCACCATTCGAGGAATACATAGAACTTTAGGCGACACGCCACTGCAGGTGATGCCATTATTGCCACAAATGTTGAAGCAGATATTTTCCTTTCTATCGGACAGCCCGGGCATATCGCCTGGCAGGCTGCAGTGCTATGTAGCTTTAGAGGACTTTTACGGAAATCGAATGTAACTTTTTCTGATGCTATGCTCCTCCTGCATGAGGATATAAAATTCTACGCTTGGGGGATGCTGCTAAGAGTTTGTAAAACTAAGATGATACAATTTAAAGAAAGGTCGTTGCATATTCCTATTGCAAGGTGCCCAGATTTAGACATCTGTGCAGTCCATTGGACGGAAAAACATTTGCGGAGTCAACCGGCGATAGGCTCGTCGCCCGCATTTTTTATTCCTAATGATTTCGGAGGAAGCTCTCCGTTAACATATAAGACTTATCAAACAACTTTGAAATTGTTTGCTGGTTTTGCTGGTCTTGACAGGGAATTAATTTCTTCTCACTCATTGCGTAGGGGGGGATGCACGTATCTATCAATGTGCGGTGCTTCCTTGGAAGAGATCAAAACAAGAGGTGATTGGACAAGTAATGCAGTATTTCAATACCTTAAGACACCTTTATCCATTCGTATTATGAATGATATGCGCGTGGCAGCAAAGCTAGCGCTGACTAATTAAGAGAGTGGGGTTGGGGGACCCGGGTTCGGGTCCTTGGCATATTAGTCCCAGCCAGAGAACTAATAAAGAACTCAGCCCAACTCTGCTTTGTCTAACCTTATTGTCTAGTGGTTTATGTGTATTATAATGTATTATAATAATATAAAGGAACGGAGCAATTCCAATATTGATATCATATTCATTGTATGATTATTTGCATGTATTCGGGATTCGCGCACCCACCCATTTATATGCGCGCGATTGGGGCGCCAAATGTTTGGTGCGGAAATGACTCAAACCACTGTCACTTCGCTCGCATTTTTCTTTTTGGTAGGGCATATTAGTCCCAGCCAGAGAACTAATAAAGAACTCAGCCCAACTCTGCTTTGTCTAACCTTATTGCCTAGTGGTTTATACATATATATATAGATATACGGTAATACCTCTCTAAATCGACTGACCATGGGACCGACTTTAAGGGGTCCATTTAGGGAGATGGTCGGTTTAGAGAGTTAGAATATCCTTACAATGGTATTGTTGGGACTCAAATAAAGCGTTCGATATAGGAGAGTGGTCGATCTGTGGAGGGGTCGGTATACAGAGGTTTTACTGTATTTGTAAAACATAATTTATTATATATATATATATATATAAATAGGTTGGGTTCTACCTAACTTGGTATTTTATTATTATTATTTATTTATTCTCTACTTTTATATTCGCTGCGGTCCTAGCATGTTGCGCCGCTGCTACGGCGCTACCGCCACTTTTCATTCATTCGCGCTGGTGCTCAGCTCGCTACTACACAGATTTTTTAGCTTTGCTCTTGTGCGGGCAAATTGGTGAATTAGGTAGAATTTAGTATGCCGAGGACATTCTGTGATATCTCCAGTGCTGGTCACGACACAGGAGATATAATTGAGTGCGAGTGGAAAAAAGCCAGCGCCAGGCCAAATACACACTCACAGATGACTAAAGGGATGACCGATAATTTACAGAAAATGTCGTCCGAGGAAATGTCCAGGAACTGTTATTGCTAGAACAGAAGGAGCGTGCAGAAAAGGAAGTGGAGGCCTTGGAATTAGAGGATGAGTTTGAGGAACTAGACGAGCAGCGCAAACTACTACTAGCAAAGCGAGACCGAAGACGGAACAGGTGCCCACGCGAACAACAAGATGGCACCGGTGCCATTTTGGATGGATGCCAACGGACCGCCGGCGCCAATGATGACGTCGAGAATGGAACTGAAGTCTATCAATTTGATGTATTGTGTATGTAGGGCATTATATAAGGCTCTGCAAACAAAAAAGCAAAAAAGATTTGATTATCGGAAGGTGGCAGCTTTAGCTCAAATGTGGTAGTTATTGTAATATATGCATAGAAGACATCCAGGCACGTGTGGAGAACAAAGGATGTGTAAATGAAATGACATCATAGACAAAGGGTGCCGGCGGTTCAGGACCCTGGACGGTGAATAAAGCATTCAGTATCCAGAAGTCAAAGTGTTCAGACGTCGTACTTTCACATGGTGTCAGATAAGGACAATGCCGCCCGCTAACACACTGCCGGGTCTCAGGCCGCCAGGACAGCTCATCCTCTGCAACAACACATGGTCGAACTGGAAAACATGAATCAGAGCATATGCCACAGCTGCAGGTGGTGTACCGAAGACAGAACGAGTACAATGCTGTATCTTTCTTCACGTCACTGGCGAAGAAGCGCAAAAGGTCTTTGCCAATATGTCCATCACGCTCGCTGAGCAAGACAAGATCGGACCGCTCACCGACGCATTTCAAGCATACTGTACCGGTAAATGCAACTTAATAATAACACGCTACTGCTTTAATTCTCATATCCAAGCTACTGAGAACATGTCCACATATATTACTGAGTTAAGAGACAGAGTAAAAGATTGCGAGTATAGACTGGCGGACATGCTAGACCTATAAGTTAGTCAGTTGGAAACTGTAGTCACACATAAACACATGTGCATGTTAGTTTAAGTCATATTGTTTCTTGAGTCGTATATTATTATTATGTCAAGCCAGACACTATGTCGTATAGGAGGCTAAGCAGCCAGACATTTCAAAGGACATCAGTGACATGGTGCACTCGGACATTTTCTAAACCTGTGGTTAAAGCTAAGTACCCGTAATATTTTCTTGTATTATTGTATTGCATTATATTTTAAACATGTAGACTTGGTGTGACGATGACGATTTTAGGATATGTAAATGAGATGATGTCATAGACAAAGGGTGCTGGCGGTTCAGGACCCTGGACAGTGAATAAAGCATTCAGTATCCAGAAGTCAAAGTGTTCAGACGTCGTACTTTCACAGTCATGACTTCATTTCAGCCCGGATGGCATTGTCGGTCTTTGCGCCTGAACCCTTCAACTGACTAGATAGACAGCTACATGTTTCCGATTCCCTGGGTGCTCTGTCAGCATTCTGTACAGGCACTGTCACTGTTTCACGTTGGTTTTTATTTGCACACTTACACTACCCGTTCATTTCCATTCAGCATCATATAGCGAATTTGTCATATTGAATGTAAGATGGCACTTTGCAAATATATGTGTTGAATAATTTATTTTCCTACAATAAATAATGTACTAGTCCAAAATTAGCTCCACTATCAGATATTGACAATGGTGACTACGCTGACCATTATTTGCTAAGGAGTAGCCACAGCACGTTAGCAGGGACAGCCGCTAGGGTGCACTGTTCCACCTATTGCTACCAGCCACCCCCTGAGTACGTTACATGCTACCTGTGTGGGCAGTGCCCGGTCATTCCTATTCAGACATTGGCGATTAAAGCAGGGAGCGCCCGGAGATTCAAACCTATCATAGGTAACTTCTTTGATTCCTCAAGCAGAGAGGGACACAATCAATCAAAATATTATCCAGATCCTTGCATATTTCCGTCGGTACGTGTTCCATATACGGTTGTGTATTTGTTGCATGCTAACCACTGCCATGCAGCCAAACTACGACACTAGCGCCACCTACTGCTGTTTTTGGCACACCCTACTATTGTGCTCCCTCCTTCTTCATCCCACCTTTTGTTACAGATCAGAACCACATGATTAGCAGGCATATATACATATATATAGACACACACATATATATATGTACACACATATATCCCTATATTCCCTAATATACTTGTATGCGCTCCCATGCATCCCTTACATTAGAATTTTATCAAATTGGAGACTGTACCATTTTAATGCACTTACTGACTGCTTGTTACAAACCGGCTACAGACCAACCACTTAGTTAGCTAAATTAGCTCAATTAGCTAAATATCAGGAATGGGACAGACTTCTGTCAGTGTCAGTGCGCACTTATGTCAACTGGATAATGCGGTCCCACTGAGATGCCAAGCCACCAGTACCATGACCTGATTTCCCACTCAGTCACATTATCCTTACATTGAGCCAAGTAGTCCTTGCCCTATCCTAGTAATGCTGAGCACAAGGCAAAGTAGCGACAAGTATCAATTTTGTAATCATTGGTTTCACTCTTCCAGGATTCGAACTCCTGAGCTTCCACATGGCAAGCTTGCGCTCTTATCAATTCGGGCCACGCATTGGGAAACCTAGACAATGGAACTAGTCTAGTCTCCTGTGCTTCGTCTGCGTGTATTGAACGTTATATGTAACCATGCACTTCACATTGGTGGACATAAACAACAGGTATAAGGGACATGATACTAATTAATGGTAAACAAACACTAAGCTACTTCCAAAACAGTCGCTAACCACAGCCTTCATACTCTAGACGTTGACAAAGGATCTCTCTGATCGAAAACACCGAGTACCTATTTACACCATTCACACAGGCTAGTACTCGCTGACACCATTCACACGGCCTAGGAGTCAGCTTCATCATTCAGGTAGCCTAGTAGCCAGTTACACCATTCAAACAGCCTAGTACTCACTTGCACCATGTACACAGCCTAGGAGTCAGCGTCACCATTCAGGTAGCCTAGTAGCCAGCTTCACCATTCACACAGCCTAGTTGTCACTTGCACCATTCACACAGCCTAGTACTCACTGACCCCATTCAGACAGACTAGTACTCATTGATACCATTCACACAGACTAGTACTCACTGATGACATTCACACAGCCTAGTACTCACTGATAACATTCACACAGCCTAGTACTCATTGATACCATTCACACAGCCTAGTACGCATTGACACCATTCATACAGACTAGTACTTACTGATAACATTCACACAGCCTAGTACTCATTGATACCACTCACACAGCCTAGTACTCATTGACACCATTCACACAGCCTAATACTCACTGATAACATTCACACAGCCTAGTACTCATTGACACCATTCATACAGACTAGTACTCACTGATAACATGCACACAACCTAGTACTCACTGACACCATTCAGACAGACTAGTACTCATTGATACTATTCACACAGACTAGTACTCACTGATAACATTCACACAGCCTAGTACTCATTGATACCATTCACACAGACTAGTACTCACTGATAACATTCACACAGACTAGTACTCACTGATACCATTCACACAGTCTAGTGCTCATTTACATAATTCACACAGCTTAGTACACACTGACACCATTCGCACAGCCTAGTAGTCAGTTACACCATTCATGTAGCCTAGTGGTCAGTTACACCATTCATGTAACATATTAGTCAGTTACACCATTCACGTAGCCTATTAGTCAGTTACACCATTCATGTAGCCTAGTAGTCAGTTACACCATTCATGTAGCCTAGTAGCCAATGACACCATTCACACAGCCTAGTAGTCAGCTACAGCATTCATTTAGCCAAGTAGTCAGTTACACCATTCACACAGCCTAGTAGTTAGTTACACCATTCAAACATCCCAGTAGTCAGCTACACCATTCATACAGCCTAGTGGTCAGTTACACCATTCATGTAGCCTAGTAGTCAATTACATCATTCACACAGCCTAGTAGTCAGTTACACCATTCACACAACCAAGTAGTCAGTTACATCAGTCACACAGCCTAGTAGTCAGTTACATCATTCACACAGCCTAGTAGTCAGTTACATCATTCACACAGCCTAGTAGTCAGTTACACCATTCACACAGCCAAGTAATCAGTTACACCATTCATGTAGCCTAGTAGTCAATTACACCATTCACACAACCTAGTAGTCAGCTACACCATTCATGTAGCCTAGTAGTCAATTACACTATTCACACAGCCTAGTGGTCAGCTACACCATTCATGTAGCCAAGTAGTCAGTTACACCATTCACACAGCCTAGTAGTCAGTTACACCATTCACACAACCAAGTAGTCAGTTACATCATTCACACAGCCTAGTAGTCAGTTACATCATTCACACAGCCTAGTAGTCAGTTACACCATTCACACAGCCAAGTAGTCAGTTACACCATTCACACAGCCTAGTAGTCAATTACATCATTCACACAACCTAGTAGTCAGTTACACCATTCACACAGCCAAGTAGTCAGTTACACCATTCATGTAGCCTAGTAGTCAATTACACCATTCTCACAACCTAGTAGTCAGCTACACCATTCATGTAGCCTAGTAGTCACTTACACCATTCACTCAGCCTAGTAGTCAGCTACACCATTCATTTAGCCAAGGAGTCAGTTACACCATTCACACAGCCTAGTAGTCAGTTACACCATTCAAACAGCCTAGTAGTCAGCTACACCATTCATACAGCCTAGTAGTCAGTTACACCATTCATGTAGCCTAGTATTCAATTACATCATTCACACAGCCTAGTAGTCAGCAACACCATTCATGTAGCCAAGTAGTCAGTTACACCATTCACACAGCCTAGTAGTCAGTTACACCATTCACACAACCAAGTAGTCAGTTACATCATTCACACAGCCTAGTAGTCAGTTACATCATTCACACAGCCTAGTAGTCAGTTACACCATTCACACAGCCAAGTAGTCAGTTACACCATTCATACAGCCTAGTACTCATTGATACCATTGACACATCCCAGTAGTCAGTTACACCATTCATGTAGCCTAGTAGTCAATTACACTATTCACACAGCCTAGTAGTCAGCTACACCATTCATGTAGCCAAGTAGTCAGTTACACCATTCACACATCCTAGTAGTCAGTTACACCATTCAAACAGCCTAGTAGTCAGTTACACCATTCATACAGCCTGGTAGTCAGTTACACCATTCATGTAGCCTAGTAGTCAATTACATCATTCACACAGCCTAGTAGTCAGCTACACCATTCATGTAGCCAAGTAGTCAGTTACACCATTCACACATCCTAGTAGTCAGTTACACCATTCAAACAGCCTAGTAGTCAGTTACACCATTCATACAGCCTGGTAGTCAGTTACACCATTCATGTAGCCTAGTAGTCAATTACATCATTCACACAGCCTAGTGGTCAGCTACACCATTCATGTAGCCAAGTAGTCAGTTACACCATTCACACAGCCTAGTAGTCAGTTACACCATTCACACAACCAAGTAGTCAGTTACATCATTCACACAGCCTAGTAGTCAGTTACATCATTCACACAGCCTAGTAGTCAGTTACACCATTCACACAGCCAAGTAGTCAGTTACACCATTCACACAGCCTAGTAGTCAATTACATCATTCACACAACCTAGTAGTCAGTTACACCATTCACACAGCCAAGTAGTCAGTTACACCATTCATGTAGCCTAGTAGTCAATTACACCATTCTCACAACCTAGTAGTCAGCTACACCATTCATGTAGCCTAGTAGTCACTTACACCATTCACTCAGCCTAGTAGTCAGCTACACCATTCATTTAGCCAAGGAGTCAGTTACACCATTCACACAGCCTAGTAGTCAGTTACACCATTCAAACAGCCTAGTAGTCAGCTACACCATTCATACAGCCTAGTAGTCAGTTACACCATTCATGTAGCCTAGTATTCAATTACATCATTCACACAGCCTAGTAGTCAGCAACACCATTCATGTAGCCAAGTAGTCAGTTACACCATTCACACAGCCTAGTAGTCAGTTACACCATTCACACAACCAAGTAGTCAGTTACATCATTCACACAGCCTAGTAGTCAGTTACATCATTCACACAGCCTAGTAGTCAGTTACACCATTCACACAGCCAAGTAGTCAGTTACACCATTCATACAGCCTAGTACTCATTGATACCATTGACACATCCCAGTAGTCAGTTACACCATTCATGTAGCCTAGTAGTCAATTACACTATTCACACAGCCTAGTAGTCAGCTACACCATTCATGTAGCCAAGTAGTCAGTTACACCATTCACACATCCTAGTAGTCAGTTACACCATTCAAACAGCCTTGTAGTCAGTTACACCATTCATACAGCCTGGTAGTCAGTTACACCATTCATGTAGCCTAGTAGTCAATTACATCATTCACACAGCCTAGTAGTCAGCTACACCATTCATGTAGCCAAGTAGTCAGTTACACCATTCACACAGGCTAGTAGTCAGTTACACCATTCACACAACCAAGTAGTCAGTGACATCATTCACACAGCCTAGTAGTCAGTTACATCATTCACACAGCCTAGTAGTCAGTTACACCATTCACACATCCAAATAGTCAGCTACACCATTTATACAGCCTAGTACTCATTGATACCATTCACACATCCCAGTAGTCAGTTACACCATTCATGTAGCCTAGTAGTCAATTACACTATTCACACAGCCTAGTAGTCAGCTACACCATTCATGTAGCCAAGTAGTCAGTTACACCATTCACACAGCCTAGTAGTCAGTTACACCATTCACACAACCAAGTAGTCAGTTACATCATTCACACAGCCTAGTAGTCAGTTACATCATTCACACAGCCTAGTACTCAGTTACACCATTCACACAGCCAAGTAGTCAGTTACACCATTCACACAGCCTAGTAGTCAATTACATCATTCGCACAGCCTAGTAGTCAGTTACACCATTCACACAACCAAGTAGTCAGTTACATCATTCACACAGCCAAGTAGTCAGTTACACCATTCACACATCCTAGTAGTCAGTTACATCATTCACACAGCCAAGTAGTCAGTTACACCATTCACACATCCTAGTAGTCAGTTACACCATTCACACAGATGTGCATTTAAGCGGACCTTGGTATTAGTGAGCCGCTAGACATCGCACATTCAGCAATGCCCCTAAGGTAAACCGCCACTGACTGATATGTCATCACTACTTTTCACACCTGACATCTACCACCGTCTATGTAATCTCAAATATTAAGCAGTTGTTCACCGATTTGAGGCTTGATGACCAAGACACCCTGCGGTGAAAATTACTTGATAGCGCGTCGTCATCAGAATAGTTTACTGTACTTAGTGAAAAGATCTGATTTGTCGTCACTTGGGAATTTGTTAAAGGCTTAATTAGTCGGATTCCATCACTGTGAAATAAATAAATGCCTTGTTGACCTTTGTTAATAATTGTTGACCATTTTAACTTCATCATCATCGACATCATCATCATCATCATCATCATCGCCAATCCCTTAACCATGAGGGTTGTTGGGGCACCACAGATGACTTTTCAACCAGTTTCCTCCTATTTTCGCCATTTTTCCTTGTTTTCCACTGCCCTCTGGAACTTGCTGAACTCCAGGCCTGTCCATTCCCTGACGTTGTCTTCGCATGTCTTCCTTTGTCCACCATGAACAGGAAACATGACCATCTCCCTATGATTGTCAGGAGATCTTTGTGGTCCAATTATCTGCTGGATCTTCACATGGACTTCCTCATTGATAACATGGTCTTTGCATGACATACATAGTATCTTGCAGTCGCACCTCATTTCTATAGTTTGTATTCTTCTTCAGAGCTCTGCTGTGAGGGGCTATGATTTACAAGCATCCTGGCAGACGGATCTGACAAGGGAGCGCATCAATCATATCTTGGAGCTGAGATAAATACTCTTTTTATCCAAATTGGTTTCAGCCCTGTCAATGTTGCTGTCTGTGCCACGGTTGTGTGTTGGCATTGCATGGTGAGTCTTGGTCAAAGTAAAACATGGCGGAACCCATTCCACTGCAGGTTGAACAAGTGGCCGCTGAGTTAATAGAACTCTTCCGCCAATCTGGCCCTTGTCTTCGTACCATGAAGATATCTCAAATAAATAGCCAATCATGATAAAACCTATGATATTGTTATTAATATAATAAATAATAACTATCAACATAATATAATGTATCTAAGCAATTATGGCAGAAACTCAAAACGATCGGACTATGCAATGTAAAATTATTTGTTCAAGTTTTATGTCCTGGTAACATCTAAGCTCATATCAGGGCAGGTATACTGCGCACTAATGACGACTTTATAGTGTTGCTCCTCACAAGAAGACCAGATATATTTAGTGCAGAACAGCATTGACGGCAACTTCACCAGCTCCTCATTTGAATGCTGACAACAGAGATGATCAGCAGGTCCTTACAGGTAGCAGCACCACTTTCGTTGGGAACTCCCATGAGAACTAAGCCACTCAGGGATTATCTAGATTATAGAATCAGCCAGCCACTATGGGCCCCGGGCTAGCTCAGCCAATCAACACTAGGGCGCAGACACTGCAAGTAGCAGCATCTTAGAAACCATCTCACTCGTCATTAGAAGAAGTAGTAAACAAGATGAAAACCTACCAGCCATTGCCACACACACGCCACTTTCCCCCCTCCCCTGCCTCCCCCTGCCTCTTCCAACAGCAAGCTTTGCTTTGTAATGACCCCATTTTTCGCCCGCCTGATAACAGTTTGTATTAAAGGTGCATAGTCCGATGATTTTGAGTTTTTGCTATTTTCTGAGATAAATATATTATACTAATCCTTATAATCTACTCTACTTTAGTTTGAAGTAACTTTAATTTCAAATGGTTAAGTTTGGAGATATTTGATGTCAAAACATGCCAACATAATTTTGGCAAGCATGCCAAAACTCTGACACTATAAACTTCAGCAGTAACAGTTTCTATTAATTGACTTATTATGCCCTTCTATGCAACAACAAATGCTTAATAAGTGAACCAGTGTCTAAATTGAATATGTAGAATCAAATCTAGATAAGTGTTTTGGTTTTGAAAATGTTATGTTTTCATCGGACTATACAAATAGGAAATATTGCACCTAGACCAGGATTCGAACCCACAAGTCCTGCCATTCAAGGGGTAGCATGCTAACATTTACACTACCTAGACTCCCTGATGTTATCTCCCTATACACACGCCTACCTGTCTATGTGGCTCTTTGCCCGAGAGGAGAGTGCAGAATACTGTTCTTGTCCCTGTAGAATTTTAAGTCTTTGACATTGTTTACGTCCAAAAGTAATTTTAGCACTTACAATTACATACATACAGACAATGTACTTATAGACACATACACATGGTAGCTTCAATGACCATATAACAACTTGTACAGGCTCGTCGTCACGGCACCAGTGTTGTAGGAGTGATGAAAATAAGAAATATTGTACCTTGAACAGATTTTGAACTCACAGTTATTGCCATTCAGGGACTTGTATGCTAATCATTACACTACTTCGGCTCCCTGATGCAATCACATTATGTATCTCTACCTAGCTATGTGGCTGCTTACCTGAGAGGTCAGTGCAGACAGCTACACTGTTTATTGATTTTTCTCTTTTTGCGGATGTGTCTAACTAATATTGCGGTAAACTCATATCGGTGCGTGTGTAACTATCATCAACACTATGTTTCCGCTCTTCTTTCTACACGATGCGTCTAACGGATACAGCAGGAAAACCTTTATCTCTTTCTCTCTGCACAGAGTAATAACTAATATTGCAGTAAACTCATATCTGTGCGTGTGTAACACCAACACTGTATGTTTCCGCTCTTCTTTCTTCACGATGCTTCTAACGAATACAGCAGGAAAGCCTTTATCGCTTTCTCTCTGCAGAGTAATAATTAATAGTGCGGTAAACTCTATTTCTCAGACTGGACATGGTGGCCGAATCGGTAGAGCGTGGGCTTCCCAAGCGGAAGGGAGGGAGTTCGAGTCCCAGCCGAGTCAAACTAATGACTTACAATTGATAATTCAGCATCACTAGGATAGGACTAGGACTGGTTAGCTCAGTATCAGGATAATGTGACTGTGTGGGAACTCGAGTCATGGTGCCGGCGGCCTGGTTTCCGACTGGGGTAGCACTATACAGCTGTATGAGTGTGCCCGTCCTGATATGACCTTAGATGTTGCCAGGATGTAAAACCCAAACACGCAAATATATAATAGTAAATGGTGCATCTGTTTCCCGGTCTTTCTTTGTGCGCGGTGCGTCTAGGAACTAGTGCACCAACAAACTTTGTATCTTTCCCTATTTGAGCTGCAGAGAGTTGTGATTAGTATTGCGGTGTGCTCTCTATTTCTCTGTGCCGTAATTCTCCTACAGCTCCGAGGCGACGCCCACCGGATCACGGAACTGCTTCCCCGAGCACGGAACGCTGGGTATTATTTTGATATTAGTGGCACGTGACTGAAATAGTTCAATTAGGAGACCGCGGAGACAACATACCAGGAATCAGAATGGGAGGGTTTTCAGTGTTGTACCTCGATGCATCTCGCAATATGTGTGTTCATTGATATTTTTTTGTGTGTATTTTCTTTGTATATTTCTTTTAGTGTGAGGCTTGTCAGCATCACGGCAGGAATTAGGAAGTTGCCCATGTTAGTGCCACCTACCGGATAAATATTGAAGGAGCTCAAAGAAGGGATGAGATGTTCGAATGGATTGAGCGCTCGCTTATTATGCAATAGGTCGTGGGTTCGATCCCCAGCAGAGTCAACATCTAAAGTCATATCAGGATGAGCACCGATTTGTGATAATGTGTATGCATGGTGACTTTATAGTGCAGCCCCACTGGGAGACCAGGTCACCGTCACCATGATCCAATATCCCACGCAGTCACATTACACTGATATTGTACAAACCAAGCCTCACCCTCTAAAGAGTAATGCCGAATGCCAATGCAAGGTAGGGACAAATATAAATGTTGTAGTTATTGTTTTAACTTGGTCTGGGTTCGGTCGAACCCACGACCTGCTGCACGCGAGACAAGCCTGTGACTCATTCACAGGGATGTGATTTGTGCTAGCAAAAGAAAACTCCGAAAGTCAGGCTGGAGGTTTGGGGGCTGCACTGGCCCCCAATGGGGACTTAGGGGGCAGCACCCCAGGAAGCTCATACAATATATGCAATGTAAGGGCCTTACATCAGTTTTTTAGAAGGAAAATATACACTTTTCATTTGTTTATACACGCAAATTAATCCCTTAACTGCATACATAACACCACCTATATTTTGTCACCAGCTCGGCACGAGAATGGCCAATTTCCTTATAAAAACTTGGAAATCCGCGAATCGGCGCGGAAAAATGCCATCCCTGCATGAAGTGATCCCGTTTCATCCAATTACCACACACACCAGCAGCAATGCACTACAGAACACACCGGCTGCTCTTAGCTCTGCGGAATGGTGGCCGCTGCTTTGTTGTGTTTGGAGATGCTGGGGAGAGTTACCTGCATCCAGCTGAGACAGGTCAATAATCGAAGGAACCCGAGGAGACTGGAGCGCATGAAGTGGCAAACCAGTAAGTGGACCACCACCAGGGCTATAACTAGTGGGGTGCAATGAGCGTCAGTCGCACCCCTCCTCACTGAACCTCGCAAAGAATAATGCTAGTATGTAACCTCTGTATAATGGCTGGAAAGGAAATGGCACTTTAGAGCCTCTAGATTTTAAAATGTCCTGGTGGGGGACATGCCTCTAGACCCCCTCTAGTGTATCTCACCTTCGGCACTCATTCGTTCCAAGAATGTAGCTGTCCCTCCCCAACAAATCTGGCGACCCAAACAAACATTCCTAGGTATGGCCCTGACCACGTTTAATAACACACTCAAGTGTGCTGTTTCTTGCTATTTTTCTGCAATGCATATCAAACACTGCATATCAAACACTGCATATCAAAATCACATCTTTTTTTAACAGGCGAATCATTAGAAAACGAAGGCAATGGTATTGTTGTGTCTCTACGTGTGTGTCTATTTAGACAAATGTTGATTGAATGGATATTGTGTTTTTTTATACAGAAGCCAACCTGCCCCTGTATTGGTTTATTGAGCATTACCAGGTACAGCAGGAGTTAGTCCCTCTGCTGGTCAATAGGGCAGGTATCCACCCACCTCCCGCTCCTTCTGCTCCAGTAGGTATTGTTCCCCCTCCTCCTTCACATCCACTGGATTTAAGGTGATGGGGTAGGAAGGGGATGGGCGGGGGAGAGGTAGTAGTTGCAACATCACCCAGGAGGAAGTAGTGTTTCAAATCAGACTGCAGTGTAAGGAGGGGGGATACAACCCCTATCACATCGTCTAAGCCTTCTCCTCATCTGGTGGCCATCTTTACAGGTTGGCATGCTGGAGTAAGAACCATGCTACTTGTTAGATGCTACTGATTAGTCTGGATATATGTTGGAAGCAAGGTATGGATGCCCCATCTGCTCCAGGGTATCAAATCTGCAGCATTTGGTGCCTTCACCTGTAACTATAGTCACAGGGTGCCTGGTTTATACTGATTCACAACGAGGTAAGGCATTTCCTGAAGAATCCAGTCAACGGGTAAATGTGCGTCAGGTACTATATATATATATATGTGTGTGTGTGTGTATATGTATACGGACAACTTTCAGTATTGTTATATTGTCATGTTATTTTCCTTATTCTTGAATGTTGGGGGCCAGTGCAGCACCCGTTCGACGCTTGATAATAAGCTCCTTTGAACCCCCGCCACTATTGCACTGGAATTTGTTATTTAAGTTTCTTGAGACCGGCGATTCTATAACGAAACAAAAGAATTCGTATTTGGTGTTTATTTCCGTTACACATTCGGAAGAGGGTGTGTTGGTATCTAAGTTATTACACAATGTGTTACTTCATCAATTTACACCTGACTTTCCCAATGTCACGAGTGGGAAGTTTGAAAACGAAATTAGTGCATTGTCACAGGGTGACGCCACCAACGAGCAGTGAATCTTTGAAAACATGAAGAGGTTACCACGGGGGTCTTGTAATACATTCATGACGTTAAGAATAATGTCTTCACCGAAAACTAGGAGTAGGATGCCGACATGTCCACTCATTACTTATTACTGCGGAAGTTTGGTGAAATGCTGACATTTGACACAGCCCTATCTGATTACCAATAGCGGGATAGAACTGATTTAGAATAGTATGAAATAGTTCCATTATGCACCTTTAAAGAAAATCGGGAACAGCCTGGGTGGGGGGGGGGGGGGCAGTGTGTCTGTCCCCGTAACTTTAGTCGCTGTTCAACTGAAGCTATAATGGACTCACCCGAACGCACTACTACACCGTATTGTAGGCAATAGACCTTTCCCGTGTAGCATGCACAGTGAACTACTACATGCAGGGGCCTAGCTTCCATACATGTAGGTACCTACCACCTGAGACTACTAATGTTCATTCCATGCATTTCATTTGACTAGCGTGTTATTCAATCTGCGTACCTCCTGCAAATTTCAGGTCAGTAGGCCACTGTCATGCATACTTAAATTAGACATACCCAGTGTAATATATGCGTAAAAGACATCTAGGCATGAACAGAGAACAAAGGAATATGTAAATGAGATGACGTCAGAGGCACAGGGTACCGGCAGTTCAGGTCCCTGGACGGCGAATAAAGCATTCAGTATCCAGAAGTCAAAGTGTTCACACGTCATACTTTCACATGGTGCCAGATAAGGACAATACCGACTGCAAACACACTGCCGGGCCTCAGACTGCCAGGTCAGCTCATCCCCTGCAACAACGCATGATCGAACTGGAATACATGGATCAGAGCATATAATATATATGCCACAGCTTCAGGAGTCGTTACCAAAACAGAGCGAGTGCAATGCTGTATCTTCGCGGGCGAAGAAGCCCAGAATGTTTTCGCAAACATGGCCATCACACTTGCTGAGCAGGACAAGATTGGACCGTTAACGGGGGCATTTCAAGGATACTGTACCTGTAAATCAAACTTAATAATAATACGCTACCATTTCAACTCACATAATCAAGCCAGCGAAAATATGTCCACATATATCACAGCCCTCAGGGACAGAGTGAAAGATTGTGAATATGGACCGATTGAAGAATCACTTTTGCATGATCGTTTTGTTGCTGGTGTCAAGAACATGATGTTGAGAAACAAGATGCTTCGAACAGCCGATCTCACACTTGAACTCAGTGAATTTAGTGCTGACCAGTTGGAAGAATAAAAATCAGATGTGGAGGTAAAAGAAATCGATGGTCTGAACAGATATGCAAATGCACGTACCAGTGCACCGGTGCACCAGTGGTTCACCCGGCTGTGCCGCCAATTGGAAATCGCTATCTTGAAAGGCCGGAAATGCTACCGGTGCAAGCAAATTCAAGATTCAATGTGAAACTGTGGTTACGAACACCAACATGGATATTGTCTGGCGAGGGCAAGATTTGTGTTGCCTGCAAGAAGGTCGGGCACTTCAGGGAGGTTTGCCAGAGCAAACTTGGCAGGGTCGATGAGTTGACTGTGGAAGAACCTGACCCTCACAATGTCGAACAAGACCCATATCCAGCAGAAGTCAATGAGTTGACTACGGATCTGTTTGTCGGTGTTATCGAGACAACACTGAACAAGACACCAAGCTCTGGTATGCGACCGTCCGAGTGAATGGTCATCCAGTCAAGTTCAAGCTCAACACCCTCTCAGAGGCAAACATTCTTCCGAGGAATGTCTTCGACAGGATTGCATTGGTGTGACTGATGAACACCAGGCGTTCGCTCGTGACATTCTCGGGGCATCGGATCACTCCCGATGGCGAGGCTTCGCTCAAGATCGACGGCAGAGACTTTGTTTGTTGTTGTTTTACATCCTAGCTACATCTAAGGTGTGGGACTGCAAACCTATTTTGGGTAAACAGGCTTGTGTTGTGTTGAACCTGTTGGCACGGGTTGATGAGGTAAACTCTAGCATGCCAACAAACATTTCCACCCTGAACAACGTCCACAGGATGCGAGCCGATGATCTGATAAGCAAATATAAAGATGTTTTTCCAAATTTAGGCCTGATAAAATTGAATGCTGTCATTCATATTGTCAAATCCGTACAACCTGTTATCGACCCACTGAGGAGGATTCCGTATGCAATATAAAATAAGGTGCATGACGAACTAAAACACATTGTAAAAATGTGTTGTTGTCGAACAAAAGGAGCCAACTGAATGGGTAAATTCCATAACAATTGTTAAAAAACCTAGCAAAATAAGAATCTGTCTGGATCTAACAAAATTGAACAAAGCCATCAAAAGAGGACCATTCCCAACTAAAACTATTGATCAAATTATCCCCAGAACGGTGAATGTGCAATGTTTCTCAGTTTTAGGTGGCATGACTGGACGACTAATTTGAGCTTTAGCCATTCTACAAGGATATTGGCAAACCAAACTAGACTACAAAAGTTCACTGTTGTGCATGTTTAATACTCCATGGGGCCGGTACAGGTACACCCGTCTACCAGTTGCCATCAAAACCGCCGGCGACATTTTCATTCAGTAAATGCACTGTGTCATGGGTGATATACCCGGGATAGGTATGGTGACAGATGACATTCTGGTATATGGGTCAACCATTGAGGAAAACAATGACAGACTGAAAGCAGTGCTTGACCGAGCTAGGTCGGTAAATCTAAAATTAAATGATTCAAAATCTTTGATATGCAAAAGAACAGTGAAATATGTAAGTCATCAACTTACCCAACAAGGTGTAAAACCAGATACAGACAGAATACAGGTGAATGTAGACATGCCAGAGCCGCTTGACAAGCAAGGCGTGCAGAGGTTCCTGGGCATGGTTGGCTATGTTCATAAGTTTATCACAAACATGTCCGAGATCGCACGCTCCTTGGTAAGTATGTCGCGTGGCACTGGCAAAATGAACAGCAAGTCGCATATGACAATCTCAAAGAAAAATTGAGAACTGCTCCTGTATTATGATGTAGACAAGCCAATTGTCATTCAAGTAGACGCTTGTCAGTCAGGTCTAGGTGCTGTTATCATGCAGGATAACAAGTCAATCACACTCGCATATTGTGCACTAGGTTCAGCGCAGTGTGGCTGCGCCACTATCGAAAAAGAAATGCTCGCAATATGTTTTGGCTGCCAGAGGTTTCATGACTATATCTTCGGCAAAGAAGTTCAAATTCAAACCGATCACAAACCGTTAGTGGCCATCATGCAGAAGCCGATAAATAAGCTGTCAATGCGATTGCAAAATTACAACATACAGCTATGCCATGTTAAGGGGTCCTTAATGTTCTTTGCAGACACCCTGTCCAGAGCACACAGTGCTGAATTAGGTCATGCTGACCTATTTGACAACACACTCAGTGTCGCTGCAGTGGACATGCAATTGTCCAGTCTGTTAAGCAAAATCATCAAAGAGTATGAAGACGATATATCCATGTCCATGTTAATAACACATATCGGAAATGGGTGGGAAACTACACGTGCACAAACACTGCCATGTATACAACAGTAGATTCCATATAAAGACAAACTCACAGTAGAAAACAACTTGGTAATGAAGGGCAATCGTGTCATAGTACCTCCAAAGCTCTGTGGTGAAATGATTGAAGCGTTGCACGAGATGCACTTAGGTATCACTAAGTCCAAGCAGCTAGCACGTGACTGCATGTTCTGGCCCAACATCAATAAACAAATTGAGGAAAAAGTCAGTTGTTGTGACATATGCCAAAATAATCAGAAAAGTTTACATAACAAACTGCTTATAAGTCACCCAATAACATGTCAACCTTATGAAAAGATAGGTGCAGATCTATTAAAAATAAATCATGAGAATCATATAATAACAGTAGATTATTACACTAAATACCCGGAAGTCACTTTGTTGAAGGATACGTCATCCGCCACGGTGATCAAAGTTATGAAAGATAACTTCGCAAGGCATGGTATCCCAAGCCAGGTAATTTCAGACAACGGTCCACAGTTTAAGAGCCATGAATACAAAGAATTTGCACAACACTATGGGTTCATAGCCACATACTCAAGTCCAATAAAAAACATACTAAAAAAATGTTTAGACACGAAAACAGATTTTCAGCTGGCACAGCTCAACTATAGGAATACTCCCTTGCCCATGCTTAATGCATCACCAGCTCAGTTGCTCATGAGCAGGAGGCTAAGAGGAAGGCTGCCTATGTCAAAAGATAATTTGATACCCAAAACATAAAATGCAAAGAAATCACAAATGACAAAACATCAACAGAGTCAAAAACTTTTTCATGACAAAAAGTGTGGCAAAGCACACAAACCATTGAGAACTGGTGTCAAATGTCAAGTGCAAAAACCATGCAGGGGAATGGAAAAAAGGGGTGATTTTGGGGCGTACAAGAGTTTCAGGAAGAGAATACCAAAATCTGAACAAGTCGGGTAACATGTTGTATAGAAACAGAATACAAATCATAGGGCCACCAGAGGCCATTCTGTCCGAACCAGTCAGACAGGCACAGAACATGCCGACAAGTCAGCGAGATGTAAACAACGCAGCTAATTTAACTAGGTCACGTCGAGTGATTAGGCTAGCGGACAGGCTAGACCTCTAAAGATTAGACAGCTGCCAGCTGTAATGACACACTAAAACTATGTGCATGTTAGATTAAGATTTATTTTCAGAAAATACATTCATTGTTTATTTCAAAGTCTCAAAAATACTTGTGAAGGGGTATGTAATATATGCGTAAAAGACATCCAGGCACAAGCAGAGAACAAAGGAATATGTAAATGAGATCACGTCAGAGGCACAGGGTGCCGGTGGTTCAGGTCCCTGGATGGCGAATAAAGCATTCAGTATCCAGAAGTCAAAGTGGTCAGACGTCATACTTTCACACCCAGTGGTGCATCTACGGAAAATAGTGCCTGTGGCAAGCGCTGAAATTGTGCCTCTGTCCAAACATCTGATTTGAGATAATGGTAATAGAAACTGCTGAGTGGTGCCCGTCCTTCAAGTGGCGCCCAGGGCACGTGCCATACCTGCCATACCGGGCATACCCTAGGTACACCACTGCACATATCCAAGCATTAGTTCTTGCCACTGCCATCAGGGGGTAGGTTAGTGGTGGAAATCGCATAAAAGACCTTTTTTGCATAGTTTTCTCGAGTGTGAGCTGCTACCCACATTAGTCATGTCACTGCCATCTGAGGGTAGGCGGGTTGGTGGTTGAAATCTTCTATGAGTACATTTTCACATAGCATTCTATACAATGAGCTGCTATCCACGGCAGTAGTTCTTGCCACTGCTAACAGAGGGAGGGTAGGTGGTTTTGTGGAGAACATTCTATATTACCCCCCTTTTGACATAGCATTCTGTAGTGAGATGCTACCCACAATGGTAGTTCTTCCACTTCCCACAGGGGCCATATTGGCTGGTGGAAATCGGGTATCAACACTTTAAATCTGAGACCTCCATTAGGCTGGTGTTACTGCAGCATGGCGGAAGCATATCGAATGCATCTCGACCAGTTCTCCCAGTCTCACTCTAAAAGCCGGAAACTTCTAAGCCTTAGTGGTTGCTCAATCGGTAGAGTGCAGACTTAATTCTCATGCGAAAGGTCGGGAGTTAGAAACCCTGGCCGAGTCAAACCAATGACTTACAAAATTGATAGTTGTCACTACCTAGCCTGGCGCTTTGCCTTACTAGGATAAGGAAAGGATCTGTGTTATGGACTATGAAGCTTCTATGCCAACATCAAAAGCAACTTCAACTAATTATCGGCGAGTAAAATGTGTCCCTGCTTAAAGTCGCATAGCTCCGATGAAAGTATCATATTTTCAAAACCAAAACATTGACCTAGATTTAATGGTACATATCCAATTTAGATAATTATAGGTTCACGTATGAAGCATTTGTTTCTACATAAAAGGAGACACTAAACCTATATAATAGAACCTGGTACTGCTGAACCCTATGGTGTCAGAATTGTTTACATCCTTGCCAAAATTAATGTCAAATGTTTCCACTTCAAATATCTCCAACGGCAGCCATTTAAAACAGTTTAAAAGATACTTCAAACCAAAGTAAAGTTTATTCAAACGATCAATCTAATCTATGTATGAACGAAAATGGCACAAATTCAAAACCCTCGGATTAAGCAACTTTAATTAACAAACCGATAAGACCTTGTATTTTACTTTTAAAGCTTCACAAGATGGACCGCCTGCTGAAGGCACTGTTCCAGATCCAGGAGTTCAAGATCCGTAACGACGACGACCTGGTGGACCGGCTGAACAGGCAGTACACGCCGGCCATCCTGTGCCTCTTCACCGTGCTCGTGTCGGTGAAGCAGTACGTCGGCGAGCCCATCAACTGCTGGTGTCCGGCACAGTTCACCTCCTCACATCAGGGGAGTTTGTTGGAGTTTTACATCATGGCAACATCTAAGGTCATATCAGCAAGGGTACCTAGTTGTTTGTTGGAGTTTTACATCATGGCAACATCTAAGGTCATATCACGATGTTTGTTGGAGTGTTACGTCCTGGTAACATATAAGGTCATATCAGCATATGTAACGACTTGTTTGTTTGTTTGAGTTTTAATCGATTCAGCCCTAAAACGCCTCAGAGTCGCGTTTACACGGCAAATGTGAATCGATCTAGGCAAGTCGTTTTATATGAGGCGTTTTAAATCGCCCGTGTAAACAGGGCTCATGACTTTATTTATTATTCCTCAAGCAGAGTAGGGCATGGTCCCTCACATTAACGAAAATGGTAGAAACTCAAAACCATCGGACTATGCAACTTTAAACTAGTCAATTCTATTCACAAATGCTCCTACCTATACACTATATCATAGTGGCATTTAACCACAACCAATCAATCGATCAATCAAATAGTGTATCATGAAATGATCTACTTCATAAAAATTACACTAAATTGTATCTTATACTGCCAACTGAAGATATAATGCATATTGATTCAATGGACAATGTAGGCCACTAATGGAATATTTTCCTCTGGGAATAAACCAGTTTATTTTGAAAAAGAAACACCTGTGCGCACAAAATATGACGGTTTCTTTGGTACACGCGTTCGTTTCTGTCTGTATTCTGTACAGGGGCCTTGTGTGTGCTGACGGTTGGTTTTTACACAGGTCACGTGATGTGGGGATTTGTACGGACAACAGGCGGTGAGATATACATGGGGGGCCCTACTCCCTAGCAATCAGCACTAAGCCTAGTTACTGCCGCAGCCCCGATCCTGTGACGACTGCTGAACAACCCATTAGAACAAGTATCGGAAGGTTCGCTTATGGACATAGCCCTGTGAATTTGCAATCAAATACGCTAAATGTATCCATCCAATGCTTCTTTTTCATAACCTGCTATTCTTGAGTTACAAATATATGAATCATGTAGATTAACAGACTTTGAAATTCGAATCAAGGGCTTTCTGTGGCTGCCATCTTTTTTTTTTGCATTTTCCACCAATTGCTCAACTTTTCACCAATATAGATAAATACCGTGCATTGGAGCCACTGCATTGACTGTTAAATCCTATTTGAAGCAGTATTTGCCAAATTTATGCATACTTGTCATTCATTCGTACTTTGTGTAGGGGTGAATCTTTTATCTACACTAAGTCCAACAAATTCAGTCTCGACGAAACGGTCATGTAGCCCCCAACAGTGTCTTGGTTTACCACCCGGGTATATCGTGTACCAATCGCCATGAATTAAGGTAACATGAGTACATATTAGTTGTTTCCTGTTTGTTCTGTTATACATTTCAGCATACAACATTTTCTTCTGAGAAGACATCGAAGTAATGTTGGCACTAAATGAGTTAAAGTTAATCTGATAATCTGATGAAACGTTACAATTTTGTGGACAAAGCGTACGAAATGGCAGCCGTTGGAATCATGCTTCGAACATAGAGAGTACACTAGACTTTTCTTGCATTGCGCACTCCTCACTGACTTTTCCTTGTTGGTACATTATTTGACTTAGCAGGGTAACTTTCAATCACAGACAATTCGTCTTCCTCATGTCCACTGCTCCTGGCTCTATCCTCATAATGCTGAACACCAAGCTGGTAAACGACAAGTATCATTTCTTAAGTCATTTGTTTGACTGAGCCAGTGGTTCAAATCTAACGATCTATCAACATGGGAGGCGGGCACTCAACTCATTTGGCCACCCCACCAGCCTGGGCCCGTATGCATGGGGCGGTGTTAGGGCTCCAAACCTGTGGTTAGTTAGCAGCGATCTCAGGGTTAGCGGCGAAAAGTTGGTATGTATGTGGCCGCTTTAGGGAAACGCCGCGAGTTTAAAGGCGTCTACGCTAACCCCAACCCATATCAAGTTTACCGTCGGGGTTAGGGACCGATTAGGCGCAAATCTATTCAATGCTATCATATTTAACAGTTACATACTCAAAACGTGAAATTTCATTAAATTAAAGTTGCATGGTCTGATGAAATATAATTTTGTCAAAATTAAAACAACTACTTACATTTGATCCTATATATCCAACTTAGATATTGGTGTATTAGCTAATGATTTAGGACAGCATAATTATACAGAATAACCAGTGAATTTATAAGCTCACCCCTTTAGACACTCACTTTGAAACACCCATTATGCAGGGAGGCCATTAACCAACTAGGCCAATCTCATGACCTCATTAGCCTCCCCCCCCCCCAACCAAGTAGGCCTACTGTGTAGGGCCATAGAGGGGACCGGGATATGAGGTGGATGTGTCTGTGTGTGTGTATGTGTCTGTGTGTTTCCTGACCTGACTATACAGAGACAGACATACACACAGATATACATGCACAGACAGACATACACACAGGCACACACAGACATACACACACAGACATACACAGACACACAGACAGACAGACATGCACAGACAGCACACACATACACAGAAACACACATAACTGCACACACCGAACATACACAGACACATACACCCGAACTGACTTTGCAGAGAGAGAGCCACACAGACACACACAGACAGACACACACAGACAGACACACAGACAGACACACACATACACACAGACATGCACACATACATATACACACAGATACATACAGACACACACATACATACACACACAGACATTACCACACATACATATACACACAGACAGACACACATAGATAAACACACACAGACATACACGCACAGACAGCACACTAGACACAGAAACACAGTCATGCACACACCCGACATACACAGACACACATACACCCGATCTGACTTTGCAGAGAGAGAGACACACACACAGACAGAGACACATAGACTGCCACACACAGACAGAGGCAGACACACACATACATGCCCACACATACATACACACATACAGACATACACAGACAGACACACACCCACACATACACACACATATATACACACAGACACAGACAGACACACATAGATAGACATGCACAGACAGCACACACAGACACAGAAACACACATACATACACACACAGACATTACCACACATACATATACACACAGACAGACACACATAGATAAACACACACATACATACACGCACAGACAGCACACTAGACACAGAAACACAGTCATGCACACACCCGACATACACAGACACACATACACCCGACCTGACTTTGCAGAGAGAGAGACACACAAACAGACAGCCACACACAGACAGAGGCAGACACACACATACATGCACACACATACATACACACATACAGACATACACAGACAGACACACACCCACACACACATACACACACAGACACATATATATACACACAGACACAGACAGACACACATATATAGACATGCACAGACAGCACACACAGACACAGAAACACACATACATGCACACACCCGACATACACAGACACACATACACCTGACCTGACTTTGCAGAGAGAGAGACACACACACACAGAAAGAGACACATAGACAGATGCACACAGACAGAGGCAGACACACACAGATACATACACACAGATATACACACAGACAGACATACACGGACATTACCACACATACATATACACACAGAAACAGACAGACACACATAGATAGACACAGACAGACATGCATAGACAACACACCAGACATAGAAACACACAGACATGCACACACCCGACATACACAGAGACACATACACCCGACCTGACTTTGCAGAGAGAGAGACACACACAGACAGAGACACATAGACAGATGCACACAGACAGAGGCAGACACACATACATACACACACATACATACACACACACATACATACACACATATATACACACAGACAGACATACCCAGACACACATACAGACACACACATACATACACACATACACAGAGACACACATACATACCCACACATACACATACACACACAGATAGACACACACAGAAATACACACAGACAGACACACACAGATACATACAGACATACACAGACAGACACAAGCAGACAACAGACACACATTATATTTAGTTAAAAAACATACTGACATGGGCCTATGGCACTAATCCTTTCCCAGACTGTTCAACCCTAAAACAGAAATACCTACCTACAGTCCTGTAAGGTTCCAGGTCATCTCACATCACTTGGTCAGCGCGAGATGACCATCTGGGTCATAGCCACCACACTTTTGGCAAGCTTGTCGAAATTATTTTTGGTTCTTTCAGCTCATATTACTTCAAAACTAATCAGCTTTAATCAAAATCACACCGGACTAATGATTAGTAGCTTGTAACGATCAATTTGATATATTTATCTAAAAAATAAGACAAAAATTCAAATGCCATCGGACCATGCAACTTTAACCCTAAACTCGAACCGATATTAACGCCGCTGCTAAATCGGTGGCGATATTAATAGTGTCGAATCGACGAATGCAAACTAAACAAATCGCCGCCGCCCGCCGCAGTGCTCACCGGCAAAGGCTCAGCAATAGCGACTGGCTGGTGCCTGGCGGTGTTACGTACCGATTAGGCCCAAATCTATTCAATGCTATCATATTTAGCAGAGTTACATACTCAAAACGTGAAATTTCATTAAATTAACCCTAAAATCGAACTGATATTAACACCGCCACTACATCGGCGGCGATATTCATACTGTTGAATCTAAACAAAACAAATCGTCGCCAGGAACAGGCTCAGAGGGATTTCCCAAATCTATAAATAACTGCTAGGTTAGCTAACGCCTCTGCACTTTGGACCTGTACATACCCCGTGACCCAATTCCCAACACTGCCGTTAGCTAACCCAAACGCGGTCCTTAACATCGGAGCCGATAAATAATTCTTCATGCATACGGCCCCAGGGGCCAAATGTATGTGTCGGTGTTAGCGAGCCAAAACTGGTTTTGGACGGGATTTCTGGTTTAGCGGCGAAAAGTCAGAATGTATGTGGCGGTGTTAGGCAAACACCGCGGGTTTAACGTTGCCTACACTAACACCATGCCGTATCAAGTTTAAGGTCGGTGTTAGGCACGGAATCAAAATGGAAGTGTTCATTTATCGGCGGTATATGCAGAGACAGTTGCGAAGGAACCGGGTTTTCCGCGACAGAACCAATCTGTTTGAGAAGTTCAACGATCTAGAACTGTTCAAGAAATTCTGCTTTAGAAGGCACGACATTCTGGCATTAACCGATACGGTGACAGAGGAACTCGCACTAACAAACCGAACGGGAGCGCTGCCTCCGTTGCTTCAGGTACGTGTTTACATAGGAGAATGTCGGCGTCACAATTCTTGAAAGTAGTGTGGATTTGTTTGTTTCATATTAAATTATGCTAAAGACCAATAAGATTATGTCGACCTTTACATAGATTTCCACCACCTGTGTCACTGATCAACTATAATTATAGATTTATACCGTTCGATGTCCAATGCTCGACGCCGAAAACGTTGGCCACTTGGCCTATAAGCGAGTTCAGCATTGTCCGTGCGCAAGTGTGGGGCCGACTTCCGGGCGTCGCTGTCGGAATAAACAAAGCCACGTTTTGCACTGCACGTATGGCATTGAGCAATCTTCTTACATAAAAAGTGAAATATCTCTAAAACCAAACCACCTAGAAACAAATCGCTTGGTACACATATAGAAAACATGTTTACCAAGAAGATTATATTAAATTGATACGGTTAGGGTTCTGGATTTCTATAAATATTTAATAAAACTAACGTTTCGCACTGCGAGTACCAGCAAACTCAATGGCCTTGAGCAATCTTCTTACAGAAAAGGTGAAATATCTCTAAAACCATACCACCTAGAAACAAATCGCTTGGTACACATATAGAAAACATGTTTACCAAGAAGATTATATTAAATTGATGAGCTTAGGGTTCTGAATTTCTATTAATTTTGAATAAAACTAATGTTTCGGACTGCGCGGACACGTGTCACCGGCAAACTCAATGCGCGTAGTCATGCACATGGGTTTGTTTATCCCGATGACTTCCCATCAACCACCGCGCGCCCGAGTTGCTGAACTCGCTTATTTTGAACGTGACTCATATAGACGTAATTATATGTGTTTTCTCAGTTTCTACCAAATATGATCCCAATCTGACTGACAGGTTTGTGTCAAAAGTAACAGCTGCTGGTGTCACATCAAAACTACATCTCAGTCACGTTTCAGGAAAATGGGAAAATTATATTGTGTTTATTATATTGTGCTTATTATCCAGTCAGCAGACTGGCAGCGTTAAGGCTGTCTTGCTGTGCCATTGCTATATTGTTATTAACCAAATACCTGTCGAAATGTTATAATTTTGAATCGACATGTGGATGTCGGCTGTTGGGGATGTCCACAAAATACAGTGTAAATAGCATGTAAAGGGAGGTGTGGGTTTTGTTTCTTTTTTTCTACTTCAATGATCAATAAATCACTTATATTAATAAAGACTAATACAAATTGAGATTGAACCAGTTACAGTATAACCCAATTAAACCCAACTTGGGGACGTCGGCTGTAGGGGATGTCCACAAAAAAGCATGTAAATATCACAAACCTCAGAGTGTAATCACTTATATTAATATAGACTAATACACAATGAGATTGAACCAGTTACAGTACAACCCAGTTAAACCCAACTTGAGGCACCATAGAAATCACGCGACACCCGTTTTGCAACACTGCTATAAATGTTCTGATTTGGTTGTAAAATGTGGTCCACATTCCTACTGCAGGTTATGATCGCCCTGCGATTCTACGCCAGTGACAGCTTCCAGGATGTGTGCGGTGAACTGATTGGCGTGGATCAGGCCACAGTGTCCCGGATGATTCCAAGAGTGATGCAAGCACTCATACAGCAACTCCCCCAAAGTGTGAAGCTGCCAACACAGGAGGCTGCTGACCGCACCAAGTTGAAGATCTTCAACCCCTATGGGTTCCCAAATGTGTTTGGGTGTATTGACGGAACCCAGATCCGCATCCAGGCCCCTTCCGAGTATGAGCACGAGTTTGTTAACCGCAAACACTATCACGCTCTGAATGTCCAGGTAAATTGTACTCTGTTTGGTATCATCTCTAATCTCTAATGAACATCTACATTTGACTTAAAACTTATTAATTTCACGACAAAAATGAGAGAGAATTTCATTGTAGTCTTAGTGTAACTGGGATACTCACAGCCCAAGCGCCATAGGGTCCTGGAAACTGAAACGTGGTGTACATGTAACGACTATCACCATCCTCTGACTATATTCCTTTGCTTATAAGTGCCATGGGATATTTATTTTATTACGTGCAGTATCCAATTAACCCTCTGATGGGTGAATTGGATGTATAGATGTTTTAGGTACATTTGTCTATTATTCCATCGGTATTTGGGATTAATGTTTAATGTATAAGAATTACCAGCGTGTGTGAAACATTGACTAACATCCCCTTTATTACAATGATAGAACTTCTTGTGTGCAGATCTCTTCACAAACCATTTCCCGTATGTTGTTTCAGGTGATTTGTGATGCGGACCTGGTGTTCATGGATTGTATCGTCAAATGGCCGGGCAGCGTCCACAACGCCCGCATCCTACGTGAGTCTGATCTGTTCGACACCTTTGAGAGTTAGCAGAAACCAGTGAAGGGTCCGCTGCTCGGGGATAGTGGCTACATGCTGCATGACTGGCTGTTCACCCCATTCCTAAATCCAAACACACCAGGGCAGAGGGCCTACAATCTGCATCACAAGGCAGCCTGGTCGCTTGTGGAAAGGGCCATAGGCATCCTGAAGAGATGCTGGCACTGTCTGCGTCGGCTACTGTTTGTCTGATTCTCCACAATCGAGCAAGACTGCTTAACCTGGACGACCCTGCAGACTCCGAGTCGGAGGGAGAATTGGAGAATGAAGATTACCCACATGACCCTGAACCAGACAATGACCGGCCTGTCAACTACCAATGCTCTGAGCGAGTCCGTTCCCAGGTTGGGAAAGCTGCCCACCAGAGATTGGTGGACAACTACTTTTGATTTTGGTTAGTATTGTTTAGTACAGACATCATTAAGTTACTTTAAACCGACATACGGATGAATTCTGTTTGTATATGTTGGCGAATAATATTATTTAGTATTGTTTAGTACAGCACTAAGATACTTTAAACCGACATAATGCCTCTAGTCACTGTGGAGTGGAATATAATCAAAACATAAAACGACAACACATATATAGGTTTCTCATTTTATATTCGTTGGTATGTTGAGTTCCCCAGCTCGTTTTCTAACTTGGCCACCTGTAATGCTTCCTGCTGTAACATCATGGCCAACATGTCCACCTCCGCCCTCACCCTCACCTCATCCCCCTCTCTCTCCAACTTTGCCAATTCCAGCTCTTCCCGGCGATACCTCATACCTCTCAACACCCGTTCCTCCTGAACTCGTCTTTCTAATAACACAGCTTTTACAATGTTTTTGTCAGCGGTGCTTTGCAGATAGCTGAGGAAAACCACCCTTTTAGTGCCGTCTGCAGGGAAATCCTTTGGGGAGGCTCTCCATGACCTCACACGTGCTCCTCGCCACCGGGTGCTGCTGCCACTTGACGGGGGGTCCAGTCGGTCCAGTCGGTTGCTCGGGCTTGGTCGTAACGGTGGCTGGACAGTTATGCCCGGTACACACCTACCGTATACGATTCGCGCACTAAAACTGGATGGCCGACGCAACACGTCACGACTCGGTCCATCCCGTTTTCGACTTAAAACTGACGACAGTGGGTGCTCACATATACCGATCGGGTATGCGCACATATACCGTCCGTTTCGCAACTGTGTTCCACGAACCTGGTGTATTTAGCGCGAACTACACTCGCATCAGCGCCTCCTAGCAGTTGTTGATCGGCCGTCGGTCCGCAACGCTAGATGGCGCCAAGTTGTTTTTTATCGCTGCGACTGGCGTCGGGGCCGCGAACCACATTGAGCCGTTTAAACTGAGCAGCAGCATGGCGCCGCGCTCAACTGCTCAAAAGAGAGCCATGGCTCTTGCGCTTGCTGTGCTTGTTATACACCGTCGTCGCCGATGACGACATCGGAAGATTGCTAGAAATGTGTGGGTACGCCCACACATCGCTCAAAGATCGGAGCTAGGAGCCTTCAATGCCCTGATGGCTGGTCTGCGCAGGGACGAGCCACAGGCCTTCACCAACTTCAGCCGTATGCCGTCGGATCAGTTCGACGAGTTGTTGCGTCTGGTAGAGGGTCGTATCGCGCGACAAAACACCCGATATCGAGCGTCTATATCGGCTGCGGAGAGGTTGGCCGTCACGCTACGATTCCTGGCAACTGGTAAGGAATTTATTTTCAACATATTTGTCTCCTCGTCCTGATTCACGATATCGTTGCTCTGAGCTCACAATTAAATATATGCAAATTGAAATAAACCGAAATATGTAACCAAATAATTTAGTTTTAGCAAACATATTTGCATAGTCCTTGTCATAGTTTTTATGTGAATCCTTCGTGGGTCTGAGCTACCATGTTTAAATCTCGAGTTTTAAATCAACACAACTAGAAATATAAATAAACTGATATATCTAACCACAACATTTTGTTTGTAGGTGAGTCCTTCCGGAGTCCCAGCTACCTGTTTCGTGTGGGGGCAACCACCATCGGCCAAATTGTCCCCGAGACCTGCGACGCCATCTACGAGTCGCTGAAGGACGATTATTTCAAGGTAAGATTGTTTTATATGGGTTTTTTATTGAATTTCACACAACTTTAATAGAATACCGTAACAAGTAATACAGTAACAACTCTGCCACAGCAGAATCAGAATCAATCTTTAGCACTGTGCGTACACACAGTGGGAGTAAAATATAATGCACTAAAAAGCTAGATTGTCATACTCAGAATAATGATCAGATTGCAACAGGTTTACGAATGAAAATGACCCAGTAACGGGCAGCTAAAACGTGAATAATGTAACCGACTAAAAAACGTTAACCAACTAATTGCAACATGTTTACAAATGAAAAGGCACCTGCAACGGGCTGCTTAGCTACATCGTTAAACTTGATTATTGGAACCGACTAAAAAACGCTAACCAACAAATTTAAAACGGGCAACATCTTTGTCTTACTTGAATAGTGGAACCGACTACAAAGTGGAATGGTGGAACCGACTAAAAAACGTTAACCAACTATTTAGTTTTCATACTCGGAAAATTGATCAGATTCCAACATGTTTATGAACGAAAAGCCAGCACCGGGCCTATGCGCACTGGGCCTATGCGCGGCGGTCCCCGATGGTCCGGGTCTGTTTTCACTGTCAGCCTGCAGGGTTCTGTTGCGCGCCGCGTTTCGCGCCGCGAGGATCTTCATGTTCCCACGGAAGCAAACCTGATCAATGTCATTTTGCATCACCATCAACACTTCTGGATCGGTGATTGTTCGCAGCCTGTTGGTAACATGTTTGCCGAAAGTCGTAAGCGCGTCGTCTGGAGGGGCATTTGTGTCTTCCAGGTTCTTAATAACCAACTTCATGAGATCGTCCTCTCCGTCGCCTTCACATCGCTTGCGTTTTTTTTGGTTCACCCAATCTTGGCTCGACAGTGGGGTGCTGGTGTTGGTGCGGAAGGATCCTTCCTCTGGGGGATCGTCGGCGACTGTACTCAGATTTTGAGAAGACACGCTCTGGGTATCGGCGTCAGTCCCTGTCTCCTCGTCGGCGTTAACAACCGTCTCCTCACGGTTTACCTGCGAGTGTGAATAGAGAAACAATTTAGTTTGTCGGCAAAAACGTGTAACTTTATTTCGTATTTTCTGTATTTTAAGCGTCGTTTTTTTTTGTTTTTGCAGACCCCGTCGAGCCCGGAGGAGTGGAGGAAAGTCGCCGACCAGTTTCAGGCTAGATGGAACTTCCCAAACTGTATCGGCGCCCTGGACGGGAAGCACATCCACATCAAACCCCCAGCACACTCCGGGTCGACATTCTACAATTACAAACACACGTTCAGCATAGTGTTGATGGCCCTAGTAGACGCCGACTATCGGTTCCTGTTTGTAGATGTGGGATGCAATGGCCGGGTTAGTGATGGGGGCGTGTTTTTCCGGATGCACCCTTCAAGAGTCGCTCGAGAACCACGCCGAGTCATTCCCACCCCCCCAACCACTACCCGGGGATGATCGGCCTTTGGGGCACTACCTTGTGGCGGACGATGCCTTTCCCCTCAAAGATTACTTGATGAAGCCGTTCAGCCACAGAGACATGCGCATGGATCACCGGATCTTTAATTATCGGCTGTCGCGCGCCCGACGTGTCGTTGAAAACGCGTTCGGAATCCTTTCCAACCGGTTCCGAGTGTTTTTGACGAACATAGCATTAGCGCCAGACAAAGTCGAGAAGATCGTCATGGCGGGCTGCGCCCTACACAATTTCCTGCGGGAAAAGATCGGCACCACAGCAACAGCTGACTACGAAGACCCTGCGACGCACTCGGTTACTCCCGGGTCATGGAGAAACGATCGTGTGCTACGTCAGGCGACATTCCCATCGGGGACCAACTCAACGCAACAGGCCAAGACACAACGGGATTACCTCGTCGAATATGTAAACTCAGCGACAGGGTCAGTCCCATGGCAGTCGGCCATGATCTAGACTGTATATATGCCTTAAATAGTGTACAACTTTTGGACTACCAGCAAGACTTCTCGATCTGTGCTCATACGTAGTCTATATTTGTATATTTTGAAAATAAAATGTGTATAAATTGTAAATAAACCATTACTTTATGATTTTGAAGTTATAATTAGATAATTAGATAAGTATCGTTACCTCAGCAGTTTCTTGACTGCATCTTGCCGACGGTAGTTGGTGGTTGCTGACACTCTGCCGTCGCTGCAAATGTGGTGCCAGGAACGACAGCGACGTCTGGATCCATTTTTGACGGGCGGTCAGACGCTTCCCTGCAGAACCCGAGGCCGCTTGTTTCCGAAAGCGTGTGTATTGGGTTCTGAGATTCGTCAACCGTTTCTGGATGGACGTCGCTGTAAAAACAAATTATACCCGTCTTGTATTGTATTGTCTAAGACAAATAAAGAAAGAACATTTATTCTCTACCGATGTGTTACTGTTACACCGCTAACTTTGACTTGAAAACCAATGCCCGTTCGACACAACAATAACCAATAAATGTAATTTTCATGTGAGAGCGACGATCTAGCAGAAGCCATTTTCAACCACCGGCGCATTTCACAACTATGATGACAAACAATAAATACTATATTATCGGGAAAAACGGGTGTACCTGACTGTCCAATTTCTGCGGAGATCGCTGCCAATGCACCGACTTTCTTCACTCGGTTGGAATACTCTTGGCACGAGACATCAAACAGACACGGCAGAGTTTGCCACATCTCTACCATTGTTACCTCTGCCTCGTTCGTCCAGTCCGCCATTTTGCATCATTTTTGTATGGACACGGTCACATGACCCTTCGCAGCCCGGTGATTGGCTGATGCGTTAAAACCCCGACGCGATCGATCGCCGACTAGCACACACCTACCGTATACGATACGACTGACCGCTCACATATACCGATTCTCGAACGGGCCGATTCGTTTTTCGAATCGGTTGCGATTCAAGTTGTAAGCCCTAAAACTTAGTTTTATACGCGAATCGCAAGCGTCTAGTGTGCGCGGGGGTCGCACACCTAACGACTAAAACTCAGTTTTATGCGCGAAACGGGCAGTTTTAGATCGTATACGGGAGGTGTGTACTAGGCATTAGGACCCCTCGACACGACCGCCAAGGAGACATCAGCTGTGAAAATCAACGACCGTCGATGAGCATTTCTTACCTATTTGCAAGGAATTGCTGATGGTGATGATGATGTAACACTAACATTGGTTAGACCATGTTGAATATAGTTTTTTATTACTATTATTGGTCAATTTGACTTTGCTAAGATGCTTGCCATGGTTGGTGTTTGAAGTGGAAGTAGCTGGGTCTGCTGATTGAGCCGCGTGTGTGATGCCTTAAAAGGAATGTTGCTCTTTTATAGGCTGGAACGTAGATAGGCTGGAACTTAGCATGGCTTAAGACTGATGATAGTAGGGTGGGGAGATAGGTGGTGGCATAACATACCTGGAAGAAGGAAGGGTACCCTTCCGGAACTTTGTGCCTGCGTGGCAGTTGTCTCCAGTGGCGTGGAGGCGCACACCGGTTGGGTGACAGTGGAGAAGTTAGGCGACACCCCACAATCGGTTTCCTCGATTACGTATGCCATCTCCTCGTCGCCTGTCATGTGGCCGGATACCGGCATGGTGTGGCAGAACCCGATCTCGGCAGGCTGACACAATGACGCTTCCGCGGCCTCAGGCCCTACAAATATACCGTCGATGGGTCTATGCACTAAGCTGTTTTGTCTACTAACTGGGTCATTCTGAGAAGTGTTAAAATCTATTAATTTACTTGTTTACATTGTTTGGTTGCAAATGAGACCTGGAAATCTCCCCTTTACATCTATGTAAAATATAAATTGATGAGATAAATAATAAAGGTGTAGTCCATGATTCATCTATGTCTTATGGCAGTACAACATGTGTGTCACACAAATAATATCATACTAGAGCCGTGTTCACACGGGCAATGTAAATCGATTCGTAGAAAGCGACTTGCCTAGTTCGCCTCACATTTCTCGTGTGAACGCACGTCTGAGGCGGATTAGGGCTGATCCAATTCATGTGATGCGGATAATGTAAACCACCTAAGCGAGGTAGTCTACGTGAATCGATTCCTGTGATGGGGATAATTTGTGGCCGTGTGGACGTAACCGAATTGTGTGAAGCGACTTATAACGTCACACGCATGCGCGGTCGGTGGATTTATTTGTTGGCTTCCGGTAACTTACCATAAGGTTACGAGAACTCGAACAAGCAACACCGACCCAACAAATCACAGCCCAGAAAGTAAACAACGATGTTGTCCAGCTACGCTGCCGCCCACCCTCCCAACCGCAAGGACAATTGGGAGCACCATGAGGTCCTGTCTCTCATAACCCTGTGGTCAGAGGACACAATTCAGCGCGATTTGGACCAGTCTGGCCGTAATATCGCTATCTATCGGCGGATTGCGATCCGACTGGCACACCTCTCCGGGGATCAGCGGGGTGAGAGGAATGCGACGGCGTGCCGCACCAAGATTAAGAGCCTCACACAGGCATACAAAAAGGATAAGGACAATAACAAGTAAGTACCTTTGGTTTGTTACGAAAACTAACTTCCCGTGCTGTCGACGACTTTGTCATTCCTTAAATACATTTTGAGGGCCAAATAGTAAAGACTCCATTCTCTCCCCCCCCCCCACCCCCCTGTTTTTTTGTGAGAAAAAAAATGTGTGCTAACGTGGGAATACAGTATACTGAACTGCTACTTCGTCCAACTTTTGATAAGGGCCTGAAAAGGCCCTGATAAGACGAGTAGGTAGCGATTATTGCTAGGGGGCGGTGCCAATACAATCTATACAATTTTCCAACGACCTGATAACGCCCTGATAAGACGAGTATGTATCGATTCATGCTAGGGGGCGGGGGCAATACAATCTCTAAAAAATCTCCAATGTCCTGATAACGCCCTGATAAGACGAGTATGTATCGATTATTGCTAGGGGGCGGGGCCAATACAATCTAAAAAATGTTCTAACGACCTGATAACGCCCTAACAAGACAAAGTATGTAGCGATTATTGATACGGAGGCGGGATCAAACACAATCAAAAACATAAATCATATGTAGTAGGATTTACATTTGCAGGTGAAGGCCTTTATTCATAGCAACATGGTTTTCAAACGGCGGAATATAAAGCGCAAAGTAAAGTTTGTACACATGTGCACAATTATTGTTTATAAGTGATATAACTTAACTCAAATGTACCATTTGTTTGCAGCCGCAGTGGGAGGGACCGGCAAACGTTCCGCTACTTTACGCAGATGGATGCTATCCTCGGCACCAGACCCACCACAGATCCCGTCGCCTACTCCGACACGTTCGCTATCAACGTGGATAGAGGTAGGGGCAAGCGTCTTTTACCATTGTAACTTTGCTTTACTCATAGGTGTTAATAAGTCAACCCCCACAGGAGGCAGCGCTAACCCTTCACATACTTGCATCTGATGCATTTGATATTGGGAAAGCGAGCGACAACGGGTCCCAAATTATATTGTATAGTATCAACTGGTTAATGAGCTTCAACCATACTACCTCGAGAGTTGTTTTACATGAAGCGAACTAGGTGAGGCAAACTAGATGAGGCGACTCACGATTATAGTGTGCCGAACATAATCATTGTATTAGTTTGCAACGATCAAATTTTCTCCTGGCCAGTCAAACCCTAAAAATACATGTTGCAAAGAATTGTGTCCACAGCTAGCAGTGTGATATAGAAATTTGCGCGTCAATTACAGCGGTGGCGTTTACACTATCATTTATAAACGTACTTTCATAAACGTGTTCATATAAAATAGCTCCACAACTGGTTTCTATAAACCGATTATTATCATTCGAGTGAGCCCTAATCCGCCTCAGCGTCACGTTTACACCCCGAATGTGAGTCAAACTATACGAATCGAACTACGTTAGGCGGCTTAAGCCGGCCCTCTATACAGGCGTTTTACATGCTACACATTACGCTCTCTATTGGCATAAATTGAACTATTTCAGCCAAACATTATCCCCAAATTATGTTTCATGGATATTTGAACTAACATCCCATCTTACAGCATACAATATAATTGCTACTTTCTTATCCAGATGACACACAAGAGCTGGTGGTTGGCGCGGAGGAGGAAGTTGACAACTCCATCCTCGTCGACGTGGAGGTCGACCTCGCGAGTCAGGCGTCAGCTCTCTCGAATGTGGAGGCCACCCAACAGACTGCACCAGCCACAGAGCCCACCCAAGCCACCCCACCTACCCAAGCAGCCCAGTCCGGTAAGGATATTTCTAGTACATAAAATGTACAAAGTATTTTGTCACATGTGTTCATGGTGAACTACAAAAACCAACATGTACCTCAGTTCACATAACATAACCAATTATAGTGTTATTAAACACCTGATGTGGTGTGCGTAACATGTGTAACAGTTTCGACGCCCATGCTGTAGTAACAGACACAAAACCTTAACCATGGTGTACACCTTATTTTTATAAGATGCGGGTGTACAAGAATATTTCATCGTCACTTTTAGTACAGGCTAATTACCTGGCAACGTGAAGGCGTTTAATCAAACAGTATCTTGCCATTGTAAGTTACGGCTGGGCTAAATGTACAATAACCATTTGTTACTTAAATTTTTGGGATCAAAACTATGCCTAGGTGAACTATTTATCTCAGGGAACATTAATATTTCATCTCCATCATCATTATCATGCTGTCGGTCGCGATGCGACAAAGACGGCTTTCATTACTTGACTGCCGCTCTCCATTTAGCTCTCTGCTGTGAAGATTTCATGAAAGTTTCCTGAAAGCTGCTGCAAAAGTGTTTGAAGTAGCTGCTGGCTTTTCAAGTTACCAGCGGCCTCTCTCGGGGAGCAAATAGAGGTTTCACAGACCGACATGACAAGACAAGACAGGCGCAAAACTATTTGTGTCCCTGCAAGATGGCTGGTCGGGAGATGTTGGGGAGTTCCATACATCAACCGCACCTTAATGCCTGCCACAGTGACATGGTTTTCTGTTTAGGGTTTGCTCCCTTAGCCTTCAGTTCTGTCAAGAACCTGTACCACAAGGCAGTGGTTTACAACTCTGCAAGGCAGGGGCGTCAAACTCCCTGAGGTATTGCTATACCTGCAATACCTCCATCTCCAAGGTGACCCAAATTTAACCTAAGTCATGGGAATAAGATAAAGACCCAATACATTATACATTTTGTGAAAGCTGGAATAATTTCCTATCCAGCTATGTATATTTTATTATGATGTTCAAAAATCGCTACCTGTCCCGATATGACCTTTAATACTGATTATCCCGTACCAAAGTCGGAAAGGGTTAAGCGATTTAGTTGATGCGATTTACTTGAGGCGAATGATCGGGGTTAACGGCAAAAGTTGATTCTGTATATTCGCTTTTTGTATATTACAGGTTTGGCAGAAAGAAAGGAAAGGCGGCGGGCAAGACGGAACGGGTCCTGGACGCCATACTCACGCAATTCGTTGGTGCACAGGCAGCGTCGGCCACCATCGTGAACGAGCGGGAAGAAAACTGCATCAACGTAAACCGCGAGATTGAGGAGAGGCGGGAGCAGCGCCAGGATTCTCGCGAGCAGGCTCGCGAGGCGCCAGGATGCTCGTGACCAGGCTCGCGAGGAGTGCCAGGATGCTCGTGACCAGGCTAGTGAGGAGCGCCAGGATGTGCGCGAACAACTGCGGGAGCAACGGCAAGCGGCGCGGGAGAGGCTGCGTCAGCAAGAGCAGCGGCAGCACGAGGAACGCATCGTCCAGCTGATCATGGCCATCCACAATCCTGCCCATGCGGCCACACAGCAGTTCCGCAGTGCTACCACCGATGGGGTGACGCGCATCACCCTGGTCACCCCCCAAGCAGGACCATCGCATTCGACCCCCAATACCAGTTTCCTTTAACTTTTGGGTGGGTTCTTTTTAACCGGTGACGTAGTTCAAATAACTGTATATATATCTTTAACTTTCCTATTGTAATAAATTCTTACAGTAGTTCCCAAAATCAAACCCTTGTTCACTTTGTTCACTAATTCAGCACAGTACACAACCATGAGTTATTAGGGTACTTATTCCTACATAGACGGTCACTTAATATCTCCAGTCATGTCATGCCGACAATTGTCAACATCTTGTTTCCCTTCCAAACGTAAAACGCCTGCGACATGGTTGTGTATTGCACTGAAATCTAAAGGCGTACTAGGTAAGGCGAACTAGATAAGGCGAACTATCTAAGGCGAACTAATTAACGCGAATTAGTTCATGATTCAAGAACTGAAGTAGTGCATGAACGCGTCTCGCACCTCATGTCCACTTCTGTCGTACTCGTTGTCGTGGGCGACGTGTTGTGGGTCATCAAAGGCCCCGCCCTCCCACTGCGCGTCAAATGTTTCCTTGTGCACTTCACAGATATTGTTCAATGTGAAGCACACAAGCAGAACTTTGGTTACCTCCTCTGTCTTTATTTCCGTACGACCCGAGAGAATCCTCCAGCGGGCATTACACCGGCCGAAGGTATTCTCGATCGTCATACGTGCACGGGACAGACGATAGTTGAAGTTGGTTTTCTCCGGGGAAAGCAGACCCGTATCAGCAAACGGCTTCATTAGCCAGGGACGCAGTGGGTAGGCGGGGTCCCCAAGCACCACAACAGGCAGTCACATTGCCCAGCGTGCGCGGCCTCTCCTCGAACAGCTCCCCAGCCTCACCTTTCGCATACAAGGTGGAGTTTACCAAAACTCGCGCGTCGTGTACTCTACCGGGCCAACCCGCAGCTATGTTCATGACCTTGTATTCGTGGTCACAGAGTACTTGAGCGACAATCGAGTAGAATCCTTTCCGGTTGTGGTAATCCGTATGGTGCCACTGGGGAGCGACGATCGGGATGTGGGTCCCATCGATGACGCCGCCGCAGTTGGGGAATCCAAATCGGTTCTCGAAACCCTCGATGATCTCGGTGAGGCGGGCAGGCGTAGGCATGTGTATGTATTTTGGCAATAGTACTCGAACTATCGCAGCACAGGTATCCATGAAAATGTCACAGCATGTGGACTTGCCAATACCAAAGAGGTGACCTATGCTGCGATAGTCCGATCCTGTTGCCAAAAGCCACAGGGTAACCGCTACCCGCAACTCGACTGGAATGGATCTGAAATGATTTGACAAAACACAAACACGTTTTAATATACGGCGAATGGACAGTGCGCACAAAATTATACTTAACATGTGCAGTTGTACATGGCCTCACCCCCCCCCCCATCCTCTAATCCAGGTTATGTAGTTGGGGTAGAGATTTCCGCGTATAAAGTGGAATAAAATCATTAATAATCCCAACAAATCCAATGGTACCCCAACAGTTTAGGGAAAGTTGAACCTTCTATATCCATATTGTAGCTATGGGGCCAAACGCAGACAAGCAGCGATGTGGTAAGTACGTTATGTTTCGGGGAAAAACCACCAGTATCAACTCACCGTCGCATGTTGGTGTCTGCCCGCCTGATATGCACCTTGAGTTCGTCGACCACGTGTTGAAAGGTCGCCCGCCTCATGCGGAAATTTGCCACCCACTGTTTGTCCCCGAACGTGCCGAGAACGATTTCTCTCCACCAATGCGAGGACCTAGCAACGATGGCACAAAATGAATGTCAACAATCACTTCAAGGGATACCAATGTTTCACCAAGCAGTGTGATATCTATTTGGAATTGTGTAAGTCTGATTTTCCAAATCCGGTTACAATGTGGCGCATAATACGCGTTACATAAGCGGAGGGAAAAAGTTATATGAAAATATAATCGTGACAATTGTAGAACACGGCATCCAAACTAGTTCGAATCATGTAAGTCACCTTTCAGAAAGCGGGTTACGATCGGCCCCGTGGGTGATCACCAATTCAAGCGGTAAAAACATTTATATGAAACACTAACATTTCTGCAAACAGCATCGAATTTTGTCTGATTCGTGTAAGTCGGATCATATAAATCGCATCACAATTTCCCCTATACTACTCCTGACAGCAAGCGATACAAAACCTTACCTGAAAAACAAACCCGTCCCAACTAGTTCGACTCATGTAAGTCGCCTTTCACAAATCGCCTTTCAATCCGCTGGATTTGCAAGCAATATTGTCTTGTTTCTATTAAATACTTCACCTTTTTGTCTACCATTTCTGATTCACCCCTTTGTTTTATTACCCAATTGGAAATTGTGGAATTTAATTTGGGCACATAGTTGTTGACGCCATGATCTAGTAACGCTACTACTGACGGTCAGACTCACAATATCCCAACTTGCACAATTATCTCTGTGTAATACTTTCACCGTAAATTGCTGTAAGGTTACAATTAAATACTTCAGATGTTCCTATTCATTTGCGCATTAAGCTATTTGTTATGCATCCGATGGAAATCTTATCAATTTATTTTAGCAACAAAATATACAACCACGGGCATGGCGCTCAAAGTGGCACGGCCCTCAAACTACGACACCGGAGAAAAACATAGAACAATGTTGGCAATTAAATCGCGCACAACAATACTGTCATCACAATCGTGAAATAACTGTACAAACAAAACACACTGTACTACCAACTAATCCGATTCAGGTAGGTCGCCTTGTGTAATGCATCCTAAAAGTCTGGCCATCTTTTGTGCACAAGCGTATGTGATAACCATGGTAAAAAGCACACTCACTTTTCGCTATACAAACACGCAATGATAGGTCCTAACAAAGGAGTCTACATGTTAACAAACAACTCTGATCGCCGTAGTTACATTCTCCCACAGTTTCGTGACAGCATTATGCTTACATAAACAATCAACACAGGTAGCTCGTAAAACACCCTACGTAGATACACACCAACAAAATATGTTGTCACAACGTACCTTTCCCTCGACCACACTTGGCGTACCACGGGGGGGTTGTACGGCCATCACTGTCAGTATCTGCATGAAGAACCATCCACGCTCTGCCTCCTGTTTGCGCTCGAAATCATCCAGCCTCCTTCCCCCCACATCTCATCTTCCCCGATCTCGTCCATCTCGTGCATCTGGTAGCTCTACTAGATGCATGTTTGATCGGCGACGTTGGCCAATCACCCCGCAAACCAACCCACTCGCTATTTGTTCCGCCATTGTTCTTGGTAAAAACCGTCATGCGCAGATATCCACTTCCGCCTTAAACCGATTCACGCAGTGCCCGTGTGGACGCGACCCAGTTTCAAAACACTTTCAACTCTGCCCGTGTGAACGGGCGCTAATTCGACTCCTTTAGTTCGCCTTGTCTAGGTCGCCTCACATTTTGCCCGTGTGAACACGGCTTTAGAAGCATATTAATCATGGCATACTATATCACGTAGTGATACTTTGTTACCAATTATGGTCACACGCCTGCGCTTATTTGGTGACACTTTGCCACTGTCGTGACAGATGTTGTATTAACACTTGTTGAAAAAAGTTGGTTATTGCCACTAGATTTTTGGTACACTAATGCTGTTTCATTACTTCCACAAATGCTTTTCAACAATGAAAATAACAATGGATAACGTGCCTAAAGTAAAGGAATGTACCAACACTTCCAATATCACTTAGACCGGCTACTGTAGATGAGTATTAATTTTTAGTTAATTATTACCTTAATTATCAACTTACCGCTCACTCCTTTCATTAGGTTTGACTCATAACCTACGATCTGGAGGATAGTCTCCTCATAGGGAAGTCCAGACTCGGGTGGACCTCCTCCTGTTTGTGCAGCTCCCCTCTGCCAGCCGAGCACATCCACCTTCATCGCCTTCCACTTTTCCTTTATCTCCACACGCGACCGCTTCGCAACCCCACACTTGTTTACCGCAGCCGTGACCCCTTCCCAGGCATGGTTCTTCTCCTGCTGGGTTATTTTATTGTTGAATGCCGCAAAGAGAACTATCCTCGCCAACATCACCTGCTCCAACATCACACAAATCTCACTATCCCCGTAGTTGGCTTTACATTGCCTTTTGCTGGCAGAGGGAGTAGGAGATGGAGCAGAGACGTGACAAATGACATCGGGTGTTGGTCTTGGTGGTTGTTGTTGTTGTTGTGGCTTGTTGTGGTTTGTGTGTCACTCTACACGTTGTAGCTGCTGGTATGTGTGAGGAATAATAAAGTTTACTGTATGGAAATGAAAGGCATACCATTGTGAACACGCCCAAAATTGGTTTTCAATAATGTCAGACACATTTGAACAATTCAGTAAGCCTAAGTCTAAGACGGACAGAAATAATTAGGATAGACGTTAAAGTATTTAATAATTAACTAATTAATCACACTCCACCGTTGTGTCTGATGTAATGGTAGTAGTTGATGGGGCAGTCACACTACGACGTGTTGGCCCGGCGTTGGACAACGCGTGGCAACGTGTTGGTTTTTTTGGCGAAACGTCGGGACGCGTTACAAACGCGTTACAAACGCGTTGCCGGCGCGTCGGTACACGTCGGTACACTATGATTGACAGGTCGCTTTGATACAACGCGTCGGCGCGCGTCGCCCAGCGCCGAAAGTTTTGTGCCGACGGGTTACGGGCGCGTTAGCAGGACGTCGACACGCATTACCAGCGCTGATAACACGGCGATAAGACGTTGATAACACGCGTCCAACCCGCCAACGGCGTATGACGCGCCGGCGACACGCCGATAACACGCCGATAACACGTCGACAAGACGCTAATCAACCGTGGGAACGTTGGGTCAAGCGGCGGGGGTTTCTTTGTTTTCCACCCACGCAACATGCTGGCGGCGCACCAATAACATGCCAGCTACGCGCCGAAAAGTTTGACGTTTCTCGACGCGTTGAATATATTTAAGCGCGTTGGCGGCACGCCGGAATACACGTCGTAGTGTGACTGCTCCATCAGACTTATCGGAATCAAACATTCTTAAGGGAAACAAACGGTATTTCTATTGTATTATATAACCTATGCTGACTCTACTGTGATCGTGTATTAATCTAGTGCCGGTTGAAACTCAATAAACCTTGGTCCACTGTATATGTCTTGTCGTGTTTTGAATTATAAAATGCAGCACTGGAAACAGGTTGAAAAACCCTTTAACATGGCAACACGATTTTGGGAATAGGTGGAGAAATAAGGGAGTGATGGCGTTTGCTAACTATGAAATTGTTGGGTATTTTCTTACATTAAATTAACGTACAAGCGCGCCATTCATATACTAATCACAATTTCCCCAAACTAAACACGGATTCTAATACTACATAATAGACTACCATTACCCAAGATTGACCAATACAAAGCAATCATACAGGCGTTTTTTCTACAACCCTCCACAAACAAGGTGGCATATGCGACGGGTGAATCAGTTAAGCGATAAGTAAATATCGCCCGCTCGTTGGCGGTTTCCCACATACCTCAACTTGTCGTGTTCTTGTGGCTTGTCGGGGCAAAGGAGAAGACGTAAGACTTTTAGCGGTGGTCTCTCTGAGTAGGAGTTTTATAACAACAAGTCGTAGCAGACGGTTTTGATGGTTTTGTCATTCCTTGTCATCTGTCGATCGGAAATGCACACAGAACGGGCAACACGGCTGGTTCTAAAGGACTAAACACACAAATAGTGGCACTCGCCGGGAACAGGCTCAGAGGGGCTCAGATGGGTTCCCCAAGTCTATAAATAATGCATTGGTTAGCTAACCCCGCCACGCTTTGGCAACATGCATTTCCTGTGACCCATGTGAAAGTACAACGTCTGAACACTTTGACTTCTGGTTACTGAATGGTTTATTCACGGCGTAGGGCACGCTTGACCCGCCGGCTAAACTTTCCATGACGTCATCTCATTTGCATATCTCTTTGTCCCCAACTCTGCATATCGTTAACATATATTAACCACAGGTCTAGACGTCTATTACGCATATATCACATCCCCCCCTCAAAGTATTTCTGAAACATGAAATGTTACAAAATAACAATGAAGAAACACAAAATATACAATATCAAATATATGCGCACTTAACTTGCAAATGTCCGAGTGCACAATGCACTTAAGTCCTCAAACTCCGGCCGTAATGCCTGATATCTCATATTGTCCATATGTATCAACAGTAAAACACAAAAGCTGAAATAAACTTAACTGTACATGCACATGTTAATCCTGCAACAGTCGGAAGCACACTGACCTACTATAGATCTAACCTGCTCGCCGGCCTTATCAGCCGACCTGACCTACTTAGATTAACCGTACTGTTTACATTCGGCGTTGACGCTGACCCAGATTGCGTCGCTGACGCTGACCCAGATTGCGTCTGCACGACCAACTCGGGTCGCCCCTCCACTGGCGCTCCAATGATTTGTACTCGGTTACGATATAACATGTTGCCTGACTCATTTAAAATCTGATATTCTCTCCCGGACACCCCAGTCCGTCCCAAAATAACACCTTTTTTCCATTCCCCAGCATTATTTTTGTACTTTATCTTATCTCCGACTTTCATGGGCTTGTGCGCCTTACCACACTTCCGGTCATGAAACGCTTTCTGACTGCCCTGCCGCTGAGCTGTCTGCCTTTACTTAGGATCCTGCGTTTCAGGCACCAAAATAACCTTTGCCATAGGTAATCTGCCTCTCAACCTTCTGCTCATGAGCAACTGCGCTGGAGATACGTTCAGGACAGGCAACGGAGTATTGCGATAATTCAGCAATGCTAACTGAAAATCAGCTCCAGTTTTCTCACACTTCTTTAACATGTCCTTAACTGTTTGTACGAACCGTTCAACCTGACCGTTGCTACGCGGATACTGTGGACTGGAATACACGGCCTTGAACCCGTAATGCAGTGCAAACTCCCTGTACTCATGGCTCTTGAACTGTGGACCGTTATCCGACACTACCTGACTAGGAATACCGTGCCTTGCAAAGTTGTCTTTTAACGCTTCAATAACAGTGACAGACGACGTAGCGTCGAAAAGTCGGTATGCATGTGAGCAGGGTAGGCCAACCCCGGGGGGATAAAAGTCGGGTAAGCTACCCCTACTACGTAGCAGGTATAAGGGTGGGGGTAGGGACCGACTCGGGCCAAATCTATTGAATGCGCTCATATTTAACAGAATTACATACTCAAATCGTGAAATTTCATTAAATTAACCATAAATTCGAACCGTAATTAAGGCTACCGCCGCATTGGCGGCGATATTAATACTGTCAAATCGACGAATGTAAAGTAAACAAATCGCCACCGCCGCCTCGACGTAGCGTTCCATATACCCCTGTCACACTACGACGTTTCTCTCCAACGCGTGGCGACGTGTCCTTTTTTGGCGAAACGTCTCTGTCTGTGTCTCTGTCTGGCTCTGTCTCTGTCTCTGTGTCTGTCTCTGTGTCTGTCTCTGTATGTGTCTCTGTCTGTGTCTCTCTGTCTGTGTCTCTGTCTTTGTCTCTGTGTCTGTGTCTCTGTGTCTGTGTCTCTCTCTGTGTCTCTGTGTCTGTCTCTCTCTGTGTCTCTGTCTGTGTCTCTGTCTGTGTGTCTGTGTCTCTGTATGTGTCTCTGTATGTGTCTCTGTCTGTGTCTCTGTCTGTGTCTCTGTCTCTGTCTGTGTCTCTGTGTCTGACTCTGTATGTGTCTCTGTCTGTGTCTCTGTGTCTGTGTCTCTGTCTGTGTCTGTGTCTCTGTCAGTGTCTCTGTCTGTGTCTGTCTCTGTATGTGTCTCTGTCTGTGTCTGTGTCTGAGTCTCTGTCAGTGTCTGTGTGTGTGTCTTTGTGTCTGTGTGTGTGTCTCTGTGCCTCTGTGTGTGTGTCTCTGTGTCTCTGTCTGTCTGTGTCTCTGTGTCTGTGTGTGTGTCTCTGTGTATGTATGTGTGTATTTGTGTCTGTGTGTGTGTCTCTGTGTATGTGTGCATGTCTATGTGTATCTGTGTGTGTGTCTCTGTGTGTGTCTGTGTGTGTGTGTCTCTGTGTCTCAGAGAGAGAGAGAGACAGAGGCACAGACACAGACAGACGGAGACACAGACACAGACAGAGACACAGACACGGACAGAGACACAGACAGATACACATACAGAGACAGACACAGACACAGAGACAGAGACACAGACACAGAGACACAGACAGAAACACATACAGAGACAGACACAGACAGAGACACAGACAGATACACATACAGAGACAGACACAACAACACAAGAAGACACAGACACAGCACAGAGACAAGACATAGACACATACAGAGACACAGACAGAGACACAGACAGAAACACATACAGAGACACATACAGAGACATACACAGAGAGACAGACACAGAGACACAGACAGAGACACAGAGACACAGGCAGAGACACAGACATAGACACATACAGAGACACATACAGAGAAGAGACAGACACACAGACACAGAGACACATACAGAGACAGACACACAGACACAGACACAGAGACACAGACAGAAACACATACAGAGACAGACACAGACAGAGACACAGACAGATACACATACAGAGACAGACACAGAGACACAGACACAGAGACACAGACAAAAACACATACAGAGACAGACACAGACAGAGACACAGACAGAGACACAGACAGAGACACATACAGAGACACATACAAAGACAGACACAGACACAGAGACACAGACATAGACACATACAGAGACACAGACAGAGACACAGACAGAAACACATACAGAGACACATACAGAGACATACACAGAGACAGACACAGAGACACAGACAGAGACACAGAGACACAACAGAGACACAGACAGAGACACATACAGAGACACATACAGAGACAGACACACAGACACAGAGACACATACAGAGACAGACACAGAGACACAGACACAGAGACACAGACAGAAACACATACAGAGACAGACACAGACAGAGACACAGACAGATACACATACAGAGACAGACACAGACACAGAGACAGAGACACAGACACAGAGACACAGACAGAAACACACACAGAGACAGACAGAGACACAGACAGAGACACATACAGAGACACATACAAAGACAGACACAGAGACACAGACATAGACACATACAGAGACACAGACAGAGACACAGACAGAAACACATACAGAGACAGACACAGAGACACAGACAGAGACACAGAGACACAGGCAGAGACACAGACAGAGACACATACAGAGACAGACACACAGACACAGAGACACATACAGAGACAGACACAGAGACACAGACACAGAGACACAGACAGAGACACAGACAGAGACACAGACTCGACGCTTTAATTTTATTTTCAACGCTGATGGGTCGCTGGTGAGAAACGTCGTAGTGTGACAGGGCCATAATTATTACTGGTGGCGGCGGCGGTTTGTTTACTGTACGTTCGTCGATTCGAAAATATAACTATTAATATCGCCGCCAATGCGGCGGTAGCCTTAATAACGCTTCGAATTTAGGGTTAAATTGATCAAATTTCACTGATTGGGTATGTAATTCTGTTAAATATGATCGCATTTAATATATTTGAGCCTAATATATGGCTACAAATGCAGAGGGATTTCCCAAATCTATAAATAAACACAAGGGTTGCTACCTCCTCGCCGATTTGGCTTCATGCATACCCCGTGACCCATTTGTTACCCAAGGCAATAGCTACCCCGAACTCGGTCCTTACCCCCGGGGGCGATAACTTTGAACTTTCCTCATCCAATTCTATCTGCCAATACCCTGTCTTCGCATCCAAAACTGAAAAATACTTAGCATCAGCTGTTTTGGCAATAATCTCATCAATAGTTTTGGTTGGGAACGGCCCTCTTTTTATCGCTTTGTTTAATTTAGTCGGATCCAGACAGATTCTAATTTTATTTGTGGTTTTTTACGATCGTGATAGAATTAACCCACTCGGTAGGTTCATCCTGTTCCACTACAACACCTAACTCCACCATACGATCAAGCTCACTGCGTACCTTACTCTGAATTGCAAACGGAATCCGTCTAGGCGGATCTATGACAGGTTGAATAGACTTATCGACATGAATGATAGCCTTTGCTTTGATCAACCCCAAACCCTGAAATACGTCTTTGTATTCGCTTACCAGCTTCTCTGCCCCTGCGCTGGAACTGTTCGTCGGTATGGCAATGTTCGTTGGTTTGCCAATGTTCGTCGGTTCGGCACTGTTCGTCGGTATGGCCCTGTGCACCTCATCCACGTGTGCCAGCAGGTTCAACGTCACACAAGCCTGCTTGCCCAGTATGGGCTGGCAATCCGGCACCACCTGGAACTGAAGCACACTGTCGTTGACATCAATCAGTGCCTCTCCATCCGGCGTGATCCGGTAACCGGAGAACGTCACCAACGAACATCTGGTGTTCGCCAGCCTCCCTGGAGCGATTCTGTCGAAGACGAACCTCGGAAGCACGTTTGCCTCCGATCCAGTGTCAAGCTTGAACTTGACAGGACAACCGTTCACCCGAACGATTGCGTGCCACAGCTCGGCATCCCGACCAGCACCGCGATCGACGGCGCCCACAAACAGATCCGTTGCCAGTACATTGACTTCCGCCGGATCCGGGTCTTGCTCAGCATTGTGAGGGTCGGGCGCTTCGACGTGAAGCTCGTTGACTCTCCCGAGCCTGCTCCTACAGACCTTCCCGAAGTGCCCGATCTTCTTGCAGGCAATGCACACCTTCCCTTTCGCTGGGCAGACTCCCCGGCGGTGCTCATAACCACAGTTCTGGCAGCGGATCTTGAAATCTCCTGCACCGGCGCCGCCGGCAATCCAAGATGGCGATTTCCAAGATGGCGTCGCCGCTGACCGGACCGCCGGTGCACCGGTACGCACATTAGCATAATTCCGAATGAAATCTATGTCTTTACTTTCCACGTCTGATTTGGTGTCCTCCAACAGATCTGAACTGAACTCACTCATTTCACACATACTTATGCACTTTGTCAATGTTAACTCAGTAGTTTGAAGCAATTTGTTCCGCAAATTCACATTTCTTACGCCAGCCACAATTCGATCGCGCAAAAGCGACTCCTCCACCGCTCCGTATTCACAGTCTTTGACTTTGTCCCTTAACGCTGTGATGTACGTCGCCATATTTTCTGACGCTTGATTATGCGAATTAAACTTGTATCGTGTGATAATTATACTGCTTTTACCGACACAATAAACTCGAAATGCTTCAGTTAACGGTTTGATCTTGTCTTGATCGGCGAGAGCAAAAGTCATATTGGCAAATACCTTTTGCGCTTCCTCGCCAGCAACGTGAAGGAAGATGCAGCATTGCACTCGTTCTCCTTTCAATATGACACCTGCCGCCGTGGCGTATATATCATATGCTCTGATCCATGTTTTCCAGTTCGATCGTGCGTTATTGCTGAGGACAAGCTGACCAGGCGGCCGCAATCTCGGCAAAGTACAACATCTGAACACTTTGACTTCTGGTTACTGAATGGTTTATTCATGGCGTAGGGCACGCTTGACCCGCCAGCTAAACTTTCCATGACGTCATCTCATTTGCATATCTCTTTGTCCTCAACTCTGCATATCGTTAACATATATTAACCACAGGTCTAGACGTCTATTACGCATATATCACAACCCATATCCCAACACCGGCATTGGCTAACCGGTCGCCGGCTCTTAACACCGGAGCTGATAGAAAGTGGTTCATACATTTGGCCCTGGGCCCACATGCATGGGGTGGTGTTAGCGAGCCAAAACTCGTTTTGGAAGGGATTTCTGGTTTAGCGGCAAAAAGTCAGGATGTATGGAGCGGTGTTACGGAAACACCGTGAGTTTAACGTCGCATACACTAACACCAACCCGTACCAAGTTTACGTGCGGTGTTAGGTGCCGATTAGGCCCAAATCTATTCATTGCTATGATATTTTACAGAATTAAATACTCAAAAGTTGAAATTTGATTAAATTAACCCTAAAATCGAAGCGATATTAACACCGCCGCTAAATCGCTGCCGCCGCCGCCGAATCGGCGGCGAATCGGCGGCAATATTGGCAAATAGCTGTTCAGAAACAATTAAATTTGATCAAATTAAACCAGAAATCGAACCGATATTAACGCCGCCACAGAATTTTGGTCAAATTAAACCAATAACCCAGATAGCACAGAGCCGTCGGGCCGATGTTGGCTATTGGTCGCACCGTCGCCACATATTTTCCACCGTTGTGCCACCGTCAGGCCGACCGTGGTGGCCGGCCACTCTTTGCCATTTTTTTTGCACACATTTGCCACCGTCGGGCCACTGTCGGGGTGGTCGGCCCCTCTTTGGCATTCTTTTTGCACCCATTTGCCACCGTCGGGCCACCGTCGGGCCGACGGTGGTGGTCCACCGCTTTTGCCATTCTTTTTGCACACATTTTCCACCGTCGGGCCGTCGGTGGTGGTCCGCCGCTCTTTGCCATTCTTTTTACATAATTGCCACCGTCGGGCCACCGTCGGGCCGTCGGTGGTGGTCCGCCGCTTTTTCCCATTATTTTTGCACATATTTGCCACCGTCGGTGGTGGTCCGCCGCTCTTTGCCATTCTTTTTGCACACATTTTCCACCGTCGGGCCGTCGGTGGTGGTCTGCCAATCTTTGCCATTCTTCTTGCACACATTTTCCACGGTTGGACCACCGTCGGCCCGTCGGCGGTGGTCCGCCGCTCTTTGCCATTCTTTTTTGCGCACATTTTCCGGACAGCTACCGGACTGTTCACGGACGCGCCGAAAACATATGCTGACCAGATTGTATTGCACCAGATTGTATTGTTCCTAAATGCATCAGATGGTATCGTTCCTAAATGCACCAGATTGTATCATTCCTAAATGCACCAGATTGTATTGTTCCTAATGCACCAGATTATATCGTTCCTAAATGCACCAGATTGTATTGTTCCTGAATGCACCAGATTGTATCATTCCTGAATCACCAGATTGTACCATTCCTGAATGCACCTGATTGTATCATTCCTGAATGCACCAGATTGTATCATTCCTGAATGCACCAGATTGTACCATTCCTAAATGCACCAGATTGTATCGTTCCTGAATGCACCAGATTGTACCATTCATAAATGCACGTTTTAACTGTAGCGTTACTGAATGCACCAGATTGTATCATTCCTGAATGCACCAGATTGTATCATTCCTGAATGCACCAGATTGTATCATTCCTGAATGCACCAGATTGTATCATTCCAAAATGCACATTTTAAGTGTAGCGTTACTGAATGCACCAGATTGTATCATTCCTGAATGCACCAGATTGTATCATTCCTAAATGCACCAGATTCTATCGTTCCTGAATGCACCAGATTCTATCGTTCCTAAATGGAACTTTTAAGCGTAGTGTTCCTGAATGCAGCAGATTGTATCGTTCCTAAATTCACCAGATTATATCGTTCCTAAATGCACCAGACTATATCATTCCTAATGCACCAGATTGTATCATTCCTGAATGTACCAGATTGTATCTTCCTGAATGCAACAGATTGTATAGTTCCTAAATGCACCAGATTGTATCATTCCTGTATGCACCAGATTGTATCGGCCCTAAATGCACCAGATTATATCATTCCTGAATGCACCAGATTGTATCTTTCCTGAATGCACCAGATTGTATTGTTCCTAAGTGCACCAGATTGTATCGTTCCTGAATGCACCAGATTGTATCGTTCCTGAATGCACCTTTTAAGCGTAGCATTCCTGAATGCAGCAGATTGTATCGTTCCTAAATGCACCAGATTATATCGTTCCTAAATGCACCAGATTATATCGTTCCTGAATGTACCAGACTGTATCGTTCCTAAATGCACCAGATTGTATCGTTCCTGAATGCACCAGATTGTATAGTTCCTAAATGCACCTTTTAAGCATAGCGTTCCTAAATGCACCTTTTAAGCGTAGCGTTCCTGAATGCAGCAGATTGTATTGTTCCTGAATGCAGCAGATTGTATCGTTCCTGAATGCACCAGATTGTATCGTTCCTGAATGCACCAGATTGTATCCTTCCTGAATGCACCAGATTGTATCCTTCCTAAATGTGCCTTTTAAGCGTAGCGTCGGTCCGACGTAGTGGTAACCTATGTCGATGCATGAAACATGCCAATAGACAGGCAAGTACAGAGCCTCCCCCATCCATTAACCGGTAAAAAGATGTTGTTGAAAAGGATGTTAAAATGTGCCTAACTAACAACCATATGTGAGCTGTAATACGGTTGCTTTAGGAACAGGTCAGTAGAGAGTTTGAAGTTACAAATGCCTGCCAGTGCTCAGGAAACACCATTTTCATTGCAAAAGTGTTTTAGTGAGGAGTGCTGGGTTTCGTTAAAGGCCCTGTCACACTACGACATAATGACGTCAACATAGGGAGAGCGTGAAGAACGTCGAACTTCTTGGCATAGTATGCAAATTTGGGCACAAGTTGAATGTGGATCCAGCGTAGTTGACGAGAGTGTAAAATTGGTAAAGCATAGTGATACCGACATTCAACGAGAGGGGACAACGTCATTACGCTCATGGAACGTTATGAACATTATTCCATCGCCAGAACTACGTTACGTGATGTTACATACCTCATGACACGGTGGCGAAATGTTGAACGTACATTGAACGTCACGTTCTCCTGAAGTTCTAACGTTCTCCTGACGTTCCCATTACACCGCGTGGATGTTTCCACCGGGTTTAATGTGGGTCAATGTAGTAGAACGTAGTTGAACATAGTGAGCAGCGTTTGACTAACGTCCATTTAACGTAATTGACGTTCGCCGAACGTGTACAGAACGTATGGCGAATGTAAACCCTTACGTTCGAGTTACGTCGAAAGTTTTGAACAGGTTCAAAACTTTGACGCGCGCCGACGTAACATGACGTAATGTGACGTAGCTCAACATCAGTCTAACGTCATTCTGACGTCATCATAACGTAACCCAACGTACATCAACGTAATGACGAAACGTGATCACGTCAGGCTTACGTTTGCTCGTTACGTCATAGTGTGACAGGGGTATTAACAGTCATCACTTCTTAGCTTTGTTTTTAAGCCTAGATTAGTGTCTTATCATCTTAATATCTAATATGAGGTGCATTCACCTCTTTGATACTAAGCAGATTTGTGCCATCTGTGGTAACTGCTTTGTGATACAGGAGACATATCTTCTCTATGTGGTATCCAGACATTCCTGTTTGGCGCCCACAATAACCCATATGGACCGTGGATGGGCTTTGTGTTATCTGACAGTGGGCTGTTGGGCCATGTTTGGGCCAACAGTGGCATATGCTGGTATGGGTGGCTTGGGCCAACAGTGGCATATGCTGGTATGGGTGGCTTGGGCCAACGGTGGAATATGCTGGTATGGGTGGCTTGCCACCATTGGCCCGACGGCGGGTCAGTGGACAAAACAATGTGGGACCGACAGTGGCTTGCCACCGTTGGCCCGATGGCAGCTTGCCACCATTGGCCCGACGGCTCCTTGCCACTGTTGGCCCGACGGCAGCTTGCCACTGTTGACCCGACGGTGGCTTGCCACTGTTGGCCTGACGGCGGGTCAGTGGACAAAACAACGTCGGCCCGACGGCGGTTTGCCACCGTTGGCCCGACGGTGCGGCCTCCATCGGGCCAACGTCGGCCCGACGGCTCTGTGCTATCAGGGAATCGAACCGATATTAACGCCTTCGGCTCCGCAGCCGCCGCATCGGCGGCGATATTGGCAAATAGCGGTGCTCGCAGGGAACAGGCTCAGAGGGATACCCCAAATCTATAAATAACTTATAGGTTAGCTAACGCCACCGCGCTTTGGCACCTTACATACCCCGTGACCCATTTGCCAACACCGGCGTTAGCTAGCCCAGTGGCCGCCCTTAACACGGAGTCGATAAAAACTTGTTCAGGTATACGGGGCACTCTGGTCGGGTCAGCTACTGACTGATCATTATGCAAAGACTCACCCACATGACTCTCGGCGCGTAACGGGTGTTGCGCACGAACTCGTCAAGGAACATTCGTAAACTACGCACAGACAGGACGCGTGCGTCAAGTACAAGCGGGCGTCATGCAGTTCTCATGCGCAAATAGCAAACACACTGGACACGTATGCCATGCATTAAAGCTGTGTTCATACGGCTCAGATCGATGTTTGTTTGTTGTTGTTTTACGTCCTCGCAACATCTAAGGTCATATGAGGATGTTAAGAGAATACGGCAGTATTCAGGTTTTACTGCAGTATTAATGTTTAAACTCCGAAGCACACTGGTGCCAAGGATTTTGGATAAGGGATTGTGGGTGGACCTGTACCAGCTAAGTAATATAATAGACGGTTTCCGCCAACAACCTGCCCTCAGACGGCAGTTTTAAGAATTAACCTTATTGATAGGCTCCAGGACTAATGCATTGGCGGGCACTTAGAACCATAGACGCCAGATGGTTTAAAAAAACAAACATTTATTAGAAATACAAGATATAGGAAAAGGGACAAATTTATAAAGGGCCGAGGGCTTTATACATTTGATTTATTGTTTTAATGTTCATTTATGCATGACAGGGTTCAATAATCATTTATTAAATGGACATTCTTTACAAACTTAGTACTCCTTTCCAAAGTTGACCTGAATTCCAAGTTTCCACTGATAGGCGCATGCTTCATGGTAAAGGTGCATTAACTTGTAAAGTCATGTCCGTCCTTATTGTCGACTGGTGGTGAAAAAGGGAAACGCTATGCCTAGAGCAGGTTTCGAACACACACTTATTGCCATTCGCGGCTATCAGGATAACCATTACACTATCTAGGCTCCCTGATGCAATCGCCCTATCCACATCTATCTGTTTATGGGGCTCCTGGATGGAGAGGTCAGTGCAGATTGGCCCATAATTTCCGAATTGTGGTTGATCCGGCGGGAAGCCCGAGACGGTCATGTCCCCAAGCACTGCATGCTCCCTCCTTCCCCTCCCCCCTCTGACCTACATTCGGACTACTGACTCCTTCCTATATGGATTTACCGTCTTCCACTCCCGTCTCCACCCACGGTTCACCCATGTTAAAAAGTGTCAAAAGGCATAAAAAAGCTCGCCCGGCACAGATCCCTGCGCCCCGACACTGCGCATGCCCCAGGCCGGCACACCGCTCACCGCCGACAACATGACCACGGCGACTACAAGAGGGGCGCCCGCTTCACAGCCGAGGAGGCGGTACGCCTCATCGTTGCGGCAGCGGACGGAAAAGGACACACCCACAAGAAAGGTATTTCAAACAAATATCTTTTCCTTTACGACCTTGTGGAGCGGGGGGAGGAGGGGAAGGTGGTGAAAAAGGGGGAGGCAACGACGGAGGAATACACGCTGGGCCTGAAACGGCTTGAGCACCAGCATGGCTTCTCGGCGAGCGGATTGACCGCCCTGTCCAAACATCAAGAAATGGTCGCCCAGGAAAATTGCACCCTAGTGTGGCCAGTTGTCTGGCACTATTCCGAGGAGGTTTTTACCCATATAGCCGACGGTAGGCTCCCGAGGGGTTGGAGGGATGAGGCGGCGATTAACGCTGTAAGGATAGAGGTGATCATGATGGTGGGTCACGCCCCCGCGACCGCTGCCGCCTTGGCCGATCAGCAGCAGCGCGGGCGGCAACGGAAGACAGGTTCCGACCCCCGCACTCAGTACGACAGAGCTGTGATTGGTGCACCATGCCCCTCCTGGAACAAAGATCCGGGATCGTGTGATAAGGCATCAAAGGGCAGCTCGCACGGGTCCGGCACACAAAAAATGGTGCATGTGTGTGGCTATTGTGCAAATGTGCGGAGGATTGTGAGTAACCACACGGAAGCGAGCTGCTTTTCTAAGAAGTCGCGCGACCGGCCGGGGAGGAACTCACAATGGGATTTTAGCGCGCCGGAGGAAGACCCACCACCCGCCCCGCCTCGCGCGATATCGCCCCGACCTACGGTACGCCCACCGACAGCCCACAGGGAAGCCAGCTGCAGGCACCACGCAACTCCCGCGGGTGTTGACATCGCCCCGGCCCCGGGTGGCTTCAGCCCGGGCAACCCCGGCGCCCCCGGGAGTCCCCACCGTGACGTCACGCCACACGACAGCAGCCGCCGCCTGGAGGGGAACCCCGATACCTCCGGTAGGAATAACACTGTTCTCGCAAGCCTCGTTCCCCGCCCGCGTGGGGAACCCCCCGATGACGTCATGCCGCACACCCAGCGGTGGCGCCACCCTCACCCCCTCGTGACGTGACCCCCCTCATCCGCGCGGAGCCGGCGTCCCCAGAGCTGATGCCTACACCCTGCATGGCCTCCGCAGGGGTGCGGCGCAGGCCTGCGCCTCGAGGGGGGTCGACCTCTCCGCGATAATGGCCCAAGGAACCTGGAAGTCCGACGCGGTCCACGCATACGTGCCGAAGATCGCGGCCTCCGACGCCCCGAGAGCCTTGGCCCTCTGTTTTGGGTCGGCTCCTGGGCCTACCTCCTCCCAGAGTGCTCCCTCTGCAGACTTGGATCAGGTTGATTGACCCCTGACCCCATTGACTTCAGTGTACCTTGTGCTATTATCGCTTAGTTAATAAACCCTTTTCTCCCACCTCTGTCTGGGGATTCCTCTGTCCGGATCGGCCCATAATTTCCGAATTGTGGTTGATCTGGCGGGAAGCCCGAGACAGTCACGTCCCCAAGCACTGCATGCTCCATCCTTCCCCTCCCCCCCTCTGACCTGCATTCGGGCTACTGACTCCTTCCTATATGGATTTACCATGCCCGCCCACCCTCTTTTTAACACTCCAGGGGGTCGGCTCCCGGGCCTACTTCCTCCCAGAGTGCTCCCTCTGCAGACTTGGATCAGGTCGATTGACCCCTGACCCCATTGACTTCAGTGTACATTGTGCTATTATCGCTTAGTTAATAAACCCTTTTCTCCCACCTCTGTCTCGGGCTTCCTCTGTCCGGATCACTACATTTGATCCCCTGGAATTGTAAGTCCTTTAAATGTCCATAAGTACTTTAATGCTTACAATTACATGCATACACACATACATACATGCATACATACATACATAGATACATACATACATACATACGGGCAATGCACTTACATTATACATACACAGGGTAGGTTCAACAACCATACAGCACATAGCTTGTACAGGACCATGGCACCAGTGTCATGGGGATGATGAAAATGGGAAATACTGCGCTTAGAGCAGGCTTTCGAACACACACGTCTAGCCATTCCAGGGCTAGGATGCTAGCCATTACGCTATCTTTCCCCCTTGCTGCAATCACCCTACCCACACCTATATGTTTATATGGCTCCTTGCCTGAGAGGTCAAGGCAGACAATGAGATTATTATGGTCCCCCAATTAGCTTTCTTTTTTCCTTTCTTTCAGGAGTATACCAACACGGTCTGCTGGGTCTCAGACACGTACTATGTTCCGTTTGAGCGGGATATGCCGAAGGTAATGAGTCTATGGCATATTTGATCGCGATTCATGTTTAAACAAAATTAATCTAAGAGATTTTAATAGAGACAAATCATTTTAGGAAGTAACCGCGAATTACTAAAAAAGATAATCCAATTATAGTATTTAACTGTTGACTTGAGTTGAATTATATTTAACCACAAACATGTAGTTAGGTCACTGGATGGTTTCACAAAGGGGTGATCTTCCAGCCAAGCAACCAATATTATATTAAATTAAGGTTCATACTTATGCAAAATACATTGTTACAACAAATCGACAATTGAAATTTCTACCTAGAATCAGATATGTCCATGTATGTATACATAATTATATGAAAGCATATCACATACATATGACCACAGAACAAGTGAGGTCTAAGTTACATGATAGTGATTCCATGAATGGTCTTTGCCCAATATATTTTTATTTTAGGAGACATTTGTTGTTGTAATTCTCATATTTATACAAGATACATTGTTAAAACAAATCTGCAATTGATAATTTTACATAGAATCAAATCTGTTTGTATGTATACATATATGCAAGCATTTTACAGATGGCCACAGGATAAGCGATGTCAAAGTTACATAGTATATCGATTACATAGTATATCGATTACATTTGTTCAACTTGTTCCTATTTTAAGATGCATTCGTCGCTGTAATTTGTCAATAACAATACCTGTTTATTCCACATCATCCACTTTGTCAAAACATCTCATTTCAAACTTACATACTTTTCAACATTTCTAGTTTGATTGATGTAAGTATTTTCATGGTATTTAGAATGTAAGGAAAGTTATCTTCTGTATTCATTTGGTAAAGTTGTAATAAGTTTCAATGTAGGATGTGGCCAGTTGAAATTAGCCAAGGAGTATATAAATGTCAGTTTGATAGGAATATTCTAGTGTTACCCGATCGTGGTTAGCTATGTGAGTTTGTTAGATGCAGTTTGCTGTCTTAGCATTGATTGTCACCTGACAGCAATGAGTCCTGCTGTTGGGGTGGGTTGTTAGTAACACATTGAACCAATTCGTATTTTATTTTCAGGTGGAGGAGCCTCGGCAGCTGATCTCTTACTACCAGTGGGTGCCTCTGATGCTCGTCACCCAGGCTAGCCTCTTCTTCTGTCCGTACATCATGTGGAGGTTCCTAAATAGGTGAGGACAGGACGCCGTGGCTGAATCAGTCAGAGCGATGGCTGACTTCCCCACACAGGCGGTCGTCAGTTCCAACCCCGACCGAGTCAAATAACTTACTTATAAAATTGATACTACCTAGCATGGCACTCCGCAATACTGGGATAAAACAAGGACTGGGTTGCTTAGTATCGGAATAATATGACTGAGTGGGATATTGGGTTATGGTACCAGTGACAGTGACACTATCTCGCAATCAGGCATCACTATAAAGTAACCATGATTGCACACTGTCAAAAGTTGGTGCCCATCCCGATAGGACTTGATATGATATTGCTAAGATATAAAACCGAAACAAACGAACAAACAAAATAAATCGGAGAAAGAATACAACATGCAAATTGCTCAATAGTTAGTTGCCTTCGTATTAAATAAATACATGTGACCTAGTGAGATAGGAAGTGGTTCAGGAATACGCCAGTCACACTATGCTTGCGACCAGTTGCGACAACTTTGCGACCACATAAAATGGGTAATCGCAAAATGGTCGACCTATGAAATTGTTCGGCGACGTCCTTGCGACCATTTTGGTCACAGGATTGACTGATTTGAATGACTGGTTTTAAATGTAGATGCGGAGGCTGACATTGTATGTAATCGGATTTATTCAATAAATGTTGTACAGTAATTTCATGGTGGTTCACAGAGGCCTAGCTTCCATATACGTATGTACGCAGCTGCGTACTACGTGAGATTACATTCTTTAAATTTTAAAAGTAAAATATATGTTTTATAGCATTTTATTACATCCTGTTTTATTCCAATAACGTTTATATTCCATCTGCGTACCATCTGAAAATCACAAGCTAGGACCCTGGCTCAATCTGTTTCATAGCCCCCGCCCAGGGTGATATAGTGTTGCGGTAAGTGAGGTGCCGTCACATTGATTGGCACTCAACCCCACCCATGATGTACTGTCTGTTTGGGGTGGGTGAGTGGCAAAATGGCGTCAGTCCCACACCATGACAATTTGCAAGCTAGGTGGAAGTATCCAATAGAGTTACTCCGGGGAAAGGGGGTATGTATTGTGTTCGTGTACCACTAGGTGGCGTTTGCAGATTAGATTAGAGTGTTTGAGCTGTATGTTTAGGTAAAGGCAGTCCTTACCATCAGGGCCCACTACATGTGGTGAGGATGCTCTGTTCTGTTTTATCATGTGCAGCAATTAATTTGAATCTGTTGGTGTTAGTTGGGTGCATCCTGGAGGTTCATCTGCTGTTAACACCTTGTCAAGCTGCCTTTTGGACGTTTGTACACTGCAGTTTGATAGGTTTCTTACGTAAGCTTGATAGTTCAGAATTTGACTAAATGTCGTTTTCCCACATCCCGAATTACCAGTTACTTAGGGGTCCTTCACAAATATTAACATGTTCACAAGTGTACAAAACATACATTTTTTCTTGACCCCCGCTTCCCCCCCCTACAAAATGTACAATAAAAATGTTGATATCGTAATGTAATTGTTAGCATGCTACCCCCATAATATTAAGAAATGTGGGGGTTAATCCTGCTTAATTCGACCAACATTGTTTTAATGTTTTAAAAGCCATGTCCCCAACATACAGTGTGTACGCTTGTGTAAATGTTGATAATTGTGAATGCTCCCTTAGTAACACGGATGATTCGAAAGGATACCAATAAGAAATTAAATCCTTACTGCCGAAAAACCATTGCCCAGTGTTTAACGGGTGTATGTTCTGCTAAATAAATTATTTTCCAAAAGAATCAAATGTTTCTCAAAAGTTATTTCCAGGCTATTGAGTTTGTTGGTGTGTTTTTTGCTTTTTTTGGAGGGGTCGGACGTTTCCAAATAAAATGTCCATAAGTTTAATAAATTACAGGCATTTCCTCTCTCAAAATTACCTAGCCTCCGCATAATACCATATATATATATTTTACGTCGGTATAAAGCCTCAGGCTAGCCGCAGGCTAGGGAGAAGGAAACACATCCGGGTCCAGCAATTAGCATAAACAACTCACGATGGGAGGACGTTCATTGAGTTGCTCCGGCAAAATTTGTCTACAACAAGCTGATTAACCATAAGTAATGATGAAAACTTTGGTTTAGCTTGTTTATGGTGCATTATAGCATCTAAATATGAAAGTTCAGAACTTTTTGAGGTCCACTTTGGACAAGATTAGTGTTTTTATAAATACGGATAGAACAAAGCATTGCTTGTGTACGAATCGAAACCGTTGTTCTATCGACACCCGTTTTTTATACGGGTAGAGATGTTGGCATCGTCACATCTCCTGTGGAGATTCCCTCGGACCCTAGGTGTTGTTGGGGATGATCCTGGGTTTCTTTTATAGATTCCCCTTTTGAGAGGCATACCTCCAAGTTTCGTAGCATTTTCTCCAACTTGCTGGCGCAGAATGCCGCAGGAGGGAGAAGTGTACGGAACATAGAGCGTGGGAGGTCCCAGAGGCCTACCCCTCGTATGGTTGGTTTCGATACCACAAACCTACGACAATACACTTAGCTTATCACGCCTGTACTGAGAACGGTGTAAATACGTCACTCAATACCATATAGATCCTCAACCTGGCTTAACCTGGTGTCACTTTGTGTTCACGTTGAGTTGATTCCGGTTTACAGTAATCTTTTATTTGGTTACAGACTACTGATGGCTACGAAGCGAAACAAGCCGCCGCTGGCTGCAGCGGAGGGGCACGCGCCCACAGGCTACGACTCGTCACCTGGGTTGACGGCTCTCCCCTCCCTGCAGCCCAGTGCAGACGCTCCGTCTGACCGCGACAGTGATGATGGAGCCACTTATCCGGTAGACCTGGATGCCCGGATAAGCCAGATGGTGGAGTTTAAACTCCAACAACTCCAGCCGAACGTACACGCGGCTACAAGTCACCATCTCCCTGTCCTGGATTCGGACTGGGAGGATGTGTTTGACTTTGAGGAGACAGACTCGGCCATTGAGGTTACTGATCCTAAAGGGAAACAAAAGAAAAGGAAGAGAGCCGTTAGCTCGTCCGGTGACGAGTTCACCAAGGCCAGTAAGGCTAAGAAGGTGAAGAAGACCAAAAAGAAGAGCAAAAAGAAGAAGAAAAAAATTCTTCGTCTGACTCTTCCTCAGACTCGTCTACTACTGAGTCAGACTCGGAGACTGAGAGAGCGGGCCTTTACGCGAAGATTGGCGGAAAAGTCTGCAAAAAGTGCCCAAAACAAAAAGCCAAAAAAGTCAAGACCACAACGATGATGCGTGAGACAATAAAAGGTCATTTTAATACCTTTAAACCAGCAGAAGTCATCACTAAGTTGACAGAACAAATCTCAGGAATCAAAGGAATTCCCAACACCGTGGTGAAGGAGATGGATTCGGGAGTCCATCTCAGTGATGACAGGCGGAAATTTGAGAATGTGCTGTTCACTGTCCACAAAGCGGTGTTAGGCGCACTGACATCTGTCGCACCTATCGCTAACAGGATGCAGACGGAGAACAATTTCTCTTCCCTAGCTCGCGCGATGGATAAAAACATTGCATTGTTGACAGCAGCTAGTAACTTCCTCAGCTACAGACGTTACGAGAACGTCTTCAAGGCTGTCACTACCGACGCCGGTAAGGAGGTAGCAAGGTCAAAGAAAGTGACAGACAATGACGGGAAGGAGTACACACTATTTTTGGCTCCGAAACCAGTGAAGGGTCAGCCACTCGATAAGACAAAAATGTTTGGTGGCCAACTCCCTTACCTCTTTAAGCAGGTCGAGGCGGAAGCCAAGAGCGGTAGGAACATGAAAGTTAAGCGGAAACTGGACAACTGGATTTTCGGAATCGCCAGGGTACAAGAGCAGGAAGGTCCGGCCCCTCCTACGGGTATCAACCAAGGGGAAGAGGATGAGGGGACCATCAGTCCTTCGGGTGGAATGACGGGAACCGCCCGTTCCGCAGGGAGTTTACACCCAAACAACCATTCCCATGCCCAGGGAACAAATAGACAATGCCACACATACTCCGAAGCCAGTGTTAGCTGACATGGTAACGGAGGAAACCCAAACAGATGTAAGGAATTTTAATGCAGGCAACATTTCTACTCATTTTTCTGAATAGTGTGAAATTACTAACAATAGGGATATTTTGGAAATAGTTAGAGGAGTACAGATTCCATTTACAGAAATTCCTAAACAAACACAAGTTCCTTTTCCTTATAAATTTAATGCAATAGAAAAAGAAGCATTAGAAAATCAGGTCTCACTTTTTGAAACAAAAGGTATAATAAAACAGGTGGATCACACCCCTGGTGAATATATTTCTAACATATTTTCCCGACCCAAACCAAATGGTGAGATCAGAATGATCCTAGATTTAGCTAAATTAAATGAAATAGTTGAATACCAACATTTTAAGATGTTCTCGTTGGAAACTGCCAGTGATTTGGTTACACCATAGGCCTGGATGGCCAGTGTCGATTTACAAGACGCTTATTATACAGTCCCTATTTGCACAGAACACAGAAAGTTCTTGAGATTTATTTGGAATAGTAAACTTTTCCAATTTACCTGTATGCCTAATGGTTTGGCTTGCGCCCCTCGCCTTTTTACTAAACTATTAAAGCCAGTTTTTTCGGCTATGGCTAGGAAGGGACATACTATGTTCCCTTACATAGATGACTCGTTCATTATGGCACAGTCATTTAAAGATTGTCAAAATGCACTAACGGATCTTTGCCAATTACTGACAAAGCTGGGGTTTTATATTCATCAAGACAAGTCGGTATTTAAACCGACGACCGAACTGAAATGTTTGGGGTTTATTGTTAACACAAAAACAATGACGGTTTCGCTTACGAAACAGAAACTCAAGAAGTTTCTAGATACAGCGACCCGCTTGGTCGAGCTAACTAGGCCAAAGATAAGGCAGGTCGCCGTCCTTATCAGTATAATGATAGCATATGCTCCGGCTATTCTATATGGTAAGGCACACATAAAATCTCTAGAGATAGATACAAATTTAGCGTTGGCACGCACTAAAGGAAACTTCGAACAAAAGATGTTTATTTCCGAAGAAGGAATACAGGATATTACCTGGTGGTTTGAAAACATTCATGACTCTCCCAATCCCATTAGAATGGGAGAACCCAACACGGTAGTAACCACCGACGCTTCGCTTGAAGGTTGGGGAGCACATCGAAATGATGTTGTAAATGGAGGGAAATGGTTACAAACTGAAATTTCTGACCATATTAATGCTCTAGAATTAAGAGCCATTTATTTAGGACTAGCAAGTCTAATCAGAGTGCCACGGAATCATGTTCGAATTCTAACGGATAATACAACGGCTATGGCGTATGTACGAAATATGGGGGGGACAAAGTCCAAACCATGCAACAGCATAGCAAAAATGATTTGGGATTGGGCGCAACAAAACCAAGTCTGGCTAACAGTAGCACATATTCCAGGTATTCAAAATACCCTAGCGGACAAAAAGAGTAGACAATTCCATGATCATTTGGAATGGGCCCTGTTAAGTTGAGTTAAGTTGGATTGTGAGGGAGACTGTGTAGTGTTTATTCTTCAGCCATCTTGTACCTCCTGGTGCCCATGCCTGCCAGTGTACATCAAAGTATGGATTCATGATAGTACATAATGGAATAGGTATACAACATCCCTTTTCTTATAAATGAAAAGCAGCAATCTTCCTGTGTTACAATAATCATGTTGATGTGTACAAGTTATATACCTATGTGGATGTCAATACAATTTCTCATCATGCTGAGAATATTTAGGTTTATACATGTGCACCACTATTACCATTATGTTACTTCATTGAAAGATAATCTTGAATATTTCCTCCAATACGCAAATTCTGATAATAGTTTCTCTTGCAGTTGACTAATACTGTGATTAACTTTGAATGTATATAAAAGTTGTGACTGACAACATAATAAGTCTACTGCTCAGACATACTACTGACTAAGTCTAAGAACCAAAATTAACCATGACTCCGCACTGTTCAATTAGTCTTGATGTTTTTTTAGTTGTTCTTTCAGACTGTCTACGACTAAATACCTCTTTGACTGGTTGGTCACTTCGAATGACTGTGAGGTTTGCGCGTTCACTAAACCTCACACTCTTTTCAGTGGGTGGTCTTGTGGGCGAGCAAGTCACAGACTGCTCATTCCCAGAACATTGGCTTTGTGGAAGGGGTTCAGCTTCAGAACAAGGGCTCTCTAGGTCAGTTGATTCTTGGCTAAATCCAAGTTTCTTACTAGCCTCTGCACTAAGCTCTTTCAAGAAACGACGGTTACGCCGTAATACATTTCCATTAGGCGATTTGATCATGTATGATCGAGGCTCCTTACACACTGATTTTACAGTTCCAGGAACCCATGGAGATTTGCCTGGTTCCTGCATCAGTACTTTCATACCAGGGAGTAATCCTGGCAACTCAGGACCTGCATTTTGGTCATAATACTGTGATGACCTTTTTGCATTGTCACTCAACCAATTATGATGATCACTAACTGACTGTCGAATTTCATCCTTGGCAGGGAGATTTGAACGGACCTTCCTTTCATACAGCAACTCAGCTGGACTTAGGACTCTTGGTCCAAGCGGGGTACTTCTGAGGCACAGAAGCGCCATCTGGGGATCTGCCCCAGACTGCTTGGCTTTCTTCAGGACCGCTTTAACAATACCAACTGTTCTCTCAATCACACCATTACTCTGCGAGTATCGTGGGCTGCTTGTAATATGTTCAAACTCCCATACCATGGCAAATTTTCTGAACAATGCCGCATCATATTGTGGACCATTGTCAGTGTACAGTCGTTTTGGTACACCATGAATGGCAAACATGTCCTTGAAAAATTTGATAACTTCAAGACTGGTCAATGAATGAAGACAACGTACAAAGGGCATTTTACTGAAATGATCAACCAATACAATATATGTATGACCATGCAGCTCAAACAAGTCACTGGACAGTACTTCCCATGGTTGGGAGGGAAGGTCATGTGGCTGCATAGGCTCCTTTTGGGTACTCTTTGAATTTTGTAGACATATTACACAATCACTTACTAGTGTCTCTATGTCAGATGACATGTTTGGCCAGTATAGGCATTCCTTTGCTCGTAACTGGGACTTCGTGATACCTTGGTGACTGGCATGAATGCGTTCGAGATATTCCTTGCGGAAAGACTCTGGAATAACAAGTCTATTTCCGGCATATACAAGCCCATCTTCAACAGACATATAGTCTCTCATAGACCAGTAGCTCCGAATAACTTTTGGAACTTGTCTAACCTGTTGTGGCCAACCTTGAATAATCTGCTCAGCCAATGCCGATATCTCAACATCTTGCTTACTACCTAAGCGCAACTTTTCAAGCTGGTTGACTGAGATCTGTACCATGTGTATCGCTTGTTCAAGTTCTACACTCGGTCCAGGAGAGGGTGCTATTCGTGACAAGTAGTCAGCGTAAACCATCTCCTTTCCAGGACGGTATTTCAAGTCAATATCATACGGCTGGATGCGCAACAGCATGCGCTGCAACCGAGGAGGAGCTTGGCTTAGCTGCTTCAGCTTAATGTTTTCTAGTGGCTTATGATCACTAAAGACAATCAGCGAGCGACCAAAAATATACGTATGGAACTTTTCTAGTCCATATACAACAGCTAGCAACTCTCTCTCTATGTTTGCATACCTGGTCTCAGCTGGAGTAAGTGCTTTGGAAGCGAATGCAACAGGCTTCCCATTCTGAATGAGAGCAGCACCTAATCCAAGGATAGACGCATCAACCTCTAGTTCAAATGCTAGGTTAGGATCAAAATATCGCAACTGCATTTCTTCATGAATAGCCTGTTTTAGTGACTCAAAACAGCATTATGTTCTACATCCCAACTCCAACCAGCATCTGATTTCAACAATAAGCGTAATACACTGGTCTTGGTCGACAAGTGTGGTATGAAGGGCCCTAAATACTGTATGAGACCAAGAAAGCTTTGGAGCTCCTGCCTGTTCTGGGGAGCAGGACGGTTTCGAATGTCATCACATTTCTTTACATCAGGCTTCATACCATCCTTGGACCAGATCAGACCATAGAATTCAATCATCTTCTTTTTGATTTCACACTTTTCAAAACGAAATACTAGACCATACTCTTTGGATACCTTCATTAATCGTAGTAGAGCTTCATCATGTTTCGACTCATCTTTACCATGTACAACGATGTCATCAGCAATGCCATCCACACCGACACCTGCTTTCTCAATGATCTCATCCATGTATTTCTGAAAGATGTCTTGAGAAACACACAAGCCAAATGGTAAACGACGGAATCTGTATTTACCAGAAGGGCTGTTGAATGTGCATAACATGCTGCTTTCATCATCTAAAACAATGTTCCAATACCCATGCTTAGCATCAAGTTTAGAAAACACAGTTGAGCCAGAGAAGTTGTGACTGATTTCTTCTAGTGTAGGTGTCTTATGATGTGTACGCCTAATTGCTTGGTTGAGATTTTTAGGATCTAAACACACCCTAAGCTCACCAGATGCTTTACGGGAAAATGCTAAGGAGCTGACCCAATCACAAGCAGTTTCACAACACCAAGTTTCACCATTTCTTCAATTTTGTCACAAATTTCCTGTCTCAGCTGAATGGGATATTTACGTGGAGCAGAAATAACTGGGGTAGCATCATCTTTTAACTCAATATGGTATGGTTTGGGCATTCGACCAATGCCTTCAAAACACTCAGGATAAGCTTGTCACAGGGCACTCCTGTCAGAAATCTCAGGCTTGACCTCATGTTTATTTGGTCTACTGCTAGGGACAGTGGTGTGGGACTGCAATTTATTTTCATGAACAACACTGATATTTTTGCTCTGTGAAACGCTTATAAGTTTTAACCTTTCAGAGGCCCCACACGACAAAATGGCTGGCCCCTTAGTGTCACACACATAGAATCTGGCAGTGATCCATTTGGAGTCTTCAAACTGGATCTGCATAACCATTGTACCTAATTGTTCAATGTCTGTGCCATTTACAGCAGTAAGTTTGACAGAGCTACGCTGTAACATACACTGAGGATGTCTTTCATTCGGATACATCTGCCATAGGCATCGCAATGGTAGGATGTTACCATTGGCACCTGTGTCCGCTTTGACCTTGAGAGTCACTTTGCACTTTACATCAGGAGGCTTTACATTCAATTTAGCAAAGATTGACTGTCTCTCCATTGCATCAAAGTCACATACCTGGATTGTCACCTCCCCACAGTCAAGAGCGTCATCATTTGGGGGACTTCTATTACAGTCAAAGTCATGTATAGTCCTATGATTATCCCTATGTCTGCTCTTGGAACGGGATTGTCGATGCTTGGTCTTGGCACCACCAGAGTCCTTCTTCCCAGCTCTGGTGCTCTGATCGCATTTCTGACGGCACACTTTACCAAAATGGTTCATCTTTTGGCAATTATTACACTTCTTGCCATATGCTGGGCATTTCCTCGGCGGATGCGATGTTCCACAGAAACGACAAGCGTTGTGGTACTCGAATGTGTTGATTGAGGCACTAGTGGTACCAGCAAAACTGTTAGTATTTTGAAGTGTTGCCTGGTAACAGTCAGCACATTTAATTGCATCCTCTAGTTTCAGTGTGTTTCCCTTCTCAATCAACTTCTTCCGTGCTTCAGGCCAGAAAATACCTTTGATCAACTGAACCGTTATCTGCTCATTTTTCATCTCCTCATTTGAGAAAGTGCACATATTCGCCTTAGCTTTGAGACGGCAAATATAATCATCAACAGCTTCACCTTCTTTTTGGACCAAACTAGCCAGTTCAAGTCGCATCACCCATTTGTTAAGGGTTCCCACCAAATGTTTTTCAAACTGTTCAAATACCTTGGCTGGGTCTCTCTTTGTTTCATCACTCAGACCCCATGAATTCCAGAGTTCATGACCTTTGGTACCAGCTGACAGCAAGATGTAGTGCCATTTCTTTTCATTTTCTACATCACTGATCACAAAGTAGCTGTTAAGGAAGCTCTTCCATTCACTGAATGCATAAGTTTGATCCCTGATGTCCCAGTTCAGTTGTGGTAACGGAACGCCCAAATTAGTAGCCATGTTTGGTGTCTAGGACTTAGCACACAAGGATTAACACAACTATGCACAATGATAACAAGTTGGTGGTAGTCAGAAAATTGGCAATATTGTCAGGACACTACACTTTCACTCCAAAGAGGGAAAACAGCATGTTTTTACACTTGAGGTGGATCTAGATCTGTGGTAGGCCTTACTTACTGAACCAATTTCAAATTCTGCATGGCATTTCTTCACTTTCTATCTTCATCAGACACAGCACACATATTAATGGGCTCTGTCCTGCGCAGAATGCACTTGACAGCATCCAGATCGGACCATTTTTGACTTAGTTACAGCCAAAGTTGTCAATGCCCATTCATTCTGGCAGAGGTCAACCTTGCATCCAGAGTTCAGAGTGCACAGCAGGCAGCATGGTTCCCTATTATCACTCACACATCTCAACAATACTCTCATTCCAGAGCTCACAGTTGTCCATTGACAGATCAACACCATACCATTGTTGTTGTTGTTGACTTCCTGTTGACAGAGCTCATTGCAAGGGCAGATTCCACCCAGCTGTCACCATGTTAAGTTGAGTTAAGTTGGATTGTGAGGGAGACTGTGTAGTGTTTATTCTTCAGCCATCTTGTACCTCCTGGTGCCCATGCCTGCCAGTGTACATCAAAGTATGGATTCATGATAGTACATAATGGAATAGGTATACAACAGGCCCTAGATACAACGATTTTCGAAAATATATGTCAAAAATGGAGTCGACCCAACATTGACTTATTTGCCTCCAGAAATAATTATAAAATACAAAAGTATGTCTGGTGGCATCCAGAACCAAACGCCTGGCAGGTATATGCGTTTTCTTTAATCTGGGACAATGAATTCTACTACATTTTCCCCCCATTCAGCATTATCAGCCAAGTGGCCAGAAAAATCAAGATGGACAAAGCTCACACAATCTTAATAGTCCCCAAATGGGACACACAACCTTGGCTACCGGGCATAGTGGCAACAGCCAAAGACTGCCTACGATTCCGAAGATCCCCAGGAAATCTAACACACCAAGGCCCACTGACACGCCATGGAGACGTGTCGACGACACCTCTGCTAGCATTCCTTTTTTAAATAATTATTTACAACAATTTGGCCTAGACAAAATTCCTCAACAAAGATTAGTTTCACATGCATAGCGGAAAGGCACGGTTAAAATGTACACAACTTATTTAAGAAAGTGGGGCGTTCATTGCCTAATTCAGAAGGTAAAACCTATGAATCCTTTGATTTCTCAGGTGGCAAGATTCTTACGTATGTTAGAAGATGAAGGGTTAGGGTTTGGGGCCATAAATGCAGTTAGATGTGCTTTGTCTATTATCCTACCCAGAATAAATGGCCAAACAGTAGGAAAACATCAAGTTATTCACTGGATCCTTAGGTCGATTTATGAACGGAACCCCCCCAAACCAAAATATAGTCGGTTTTGGGACGTTTCCGTTGTGTTTACACTGTTTAAACGATGGCCACATAACAAACACTTAGATGTTAAGAAGTTAGGGTTTAAGGTAGCAATGCTCCTCTTACTAGTGACAGGCCAGCGAGGACAAACTATAGTCGCACTATCACTAGATGGCCTAGAAATAGATAGGAAAGAGGCTACGTTTGATTTAACACAATTATTAAAATCAAACCGCACAGGAGACCCTCTGTCTACAGTGAATGTATCAGGTTTCACAGAGGATCCAAAACTATGTGTAGTGTCAGCCATAAGGGCATACATATCCAAGACAAAGGACTTAAGGACTTCAAGACAGCTTTTGGTGAGCTTTATTAAGCCACACAAGGGCATTTCGCGAGATACCCTCGCACGGTGTACAATCACAGTATTGAAATTGGCAGGTGTCAATACAGACAGATATGCGTCTCATTCGACACGAGGTGCTATGGTTTCAAAAGTACGATTGTTAGGGATTTCGGTAAAACAGATCCTGGCACATGCAGGATGGAAAACCGTTAGATTGTTTGCAAAACATTACAACAAATGACTAGAAAAGTCAAGCGGTATCGCTCGACGCTTACTCAAAGACTAGAGTACATCGTTGAGAAACGATTTATATTCCATTCTCATTGATACTGTCTGAATGTTATTTGATATGTGGGCGAGGGCCCACCCACCACACCCTTCCACGTCTATTCTGTTTGCTTGTACCAAGGAAACTTTGCAGTTCCATCATTATTGTTTGTTAGATCATTTTATCCTGAATAAGTAGGTAAAAATTGATGGACCCGGATGTGCTTCCTTCTCCCTCGCCCACGTCTATCCGAGGCTTATACCTCGGGAAAACAACAGTTATCCATCATCTATACCCAGGTAAGATTCGTCTAACTAATCTATATATATATATGTATATATAAAAATATATATATTCAATGGTTGCTCGATGCTGCTGGTCTCATTGAAGGCGTGCTGGCGTGAACCTGGGAGCCGTGATCGAGGCTGGAGTGTCATGTCAGCGCACATTACACAGTGACACCCGCGAGAAGACTGTCAGGTATGCCGACCAGCTCCAACATTAAAGATGGATAGTCCCATACAGGCATCACATTTTCAAAGGCAAAACACTTAACTGTATTTGAACCTACATATCCAACTTTAGACCCTGGTGCACTTATTAAGTATGTGTTGCTGCATAGAAGGGCATGCACAGTCAATGTAATAGATCTCAGTGCTGAAGCCAATGGGGGTCAGAGGTTTGACGAGCACGCCAGAATTAATTTAGCGTGTTTACACTTCAAATATCTCCTCACTTTAAAGCAAAGTTACTTCAAAAGAATGGTAGGTTATAATGATCAACCTAATATATTTATGTCAGAAAATAATAGAAATTCAAAACCTTCGGACTATGCAACTTTAATCATCTGGTTACATGATTTCACCATATTTTCCTTTCATAAATATTGTATTCACTTAGTGCCAAAATACACTAGAGCTACCTAGAGTAGGAGTGAATCATATCTATGACTAAATCCGGGCAACAGCGGCTTCAATAATGTGGAAGTAATGTTTGCAATGAGCAGTATTTATCTATATTGGTGTACAGTTGAGAAATTGGTAGAGAATGCAAAGAAAAAGAAGCGGGAACAAAAAGCTCTCAATTTGATTCTTAAGGCATATTAATTTACGTGATTTAATCTACAATTCAAAAGTAGCAGGTATGTTGAAAGTAGAAAGAAGTATGTGAAGGATATTATATTTTGCTTCTTAGATTAAGAATTGATGTGGTCATTTCCATAACTCCGCCTCCCAACACTTTTCCTAATGAGTTGTTCAGCAGCGCTGTCTCAGAAACAGGGTTATGGGAGTAACTAGGTACACCCACCCTTCTAATCATATATTACTTATCGAAAGGCATCCTCCAAACACCCACTAACTATCGCTATGCTAATCTATACAGCTCACTCTCTCACACTTCTTTTTATGTTATGTCACTTTTAATTCATAGCTCGCTTTCCTGTGTTTTCTTGTAACTGCCTACCCAAATTGTAGCACCTTGGTTTCGTGTGTAGCGGCGCTTGTCATTAGGGCTAGAAGAACACTGCCTTGGCACTGACAACATGTTATTCAGAGGAATAACACCACTTTACCAAACACAAACTGGGCAAGGGGGTGGTGGATGGGCTCGGTGTGAGCGTTTCCTTTACTCCGTTACTTGATGCTAGGTCTGCCTCTGCTCTTTGTAGTTATCTACAGTGACCGCTCAGGCAAGGTACATTATTTATGGACAGGTAGGCGTGGACATGGTGAGTGCATCAGAGAACATAGGGAGTGAAATGGTCAGAACACTCGTCGCAGAATAGCAAGAATTGTTGGTTAGAATGCTGCTCTAGACGTAATAATTCCCATTTTCATCAACCCCCGCGTTGGACAATCCGAGGAATGCCTATTATGAAAACCAAAGCGCTGACGACCTGCTTATAATTATGGTTCAATTCCCTCTTAGAATTAAGATACTGGAGTACAAATCAATCATTTCTTGTTGGATAGAATGGATATTAAAGTTGCATAATGCGTTGGTTTAAAACAACTTCATGTTTGGTTGACAGTTATAACTTACTCTGTTTTAGTTCACGAATACTTGTTGTGATAACTGACTAACTTTGGAGATATTTGGAAATTAGCTATTTGGATTGCAGTTAAACTGAAGTACAATATGCATTTGCGATGCTAACTACGTAATATCAAAACCAGTGAATGTTAATGTTCTTAGAAAGAGAAACTGCCAATAAAATGATGAATGATTAGTTTACTAGTATCTAAGTTGCATTATGTAGATATATCTGGTTTTGACAATATTATGACTTTCTCAGATTATACAACTTTCAGTCATTTTACTGCGGCAGATTGTGTACTGAGGTATAGGTACATAAAGCCTTTTGGGTGTCACTGTATCTCTGAGTGTGGTGTCCACGTGCTACTCTGCCATATTTCACGCATATATCACACCCAGTGCCATGCAGGTGCCAGTGTAGCTCTTTTCTGGTGTTCACGTGCTACACAGCACAGGTTTTAATGGGCAAACAAAGTGTCATGGGGCGGTGAAAATGGGAAATGTTGCGTCTAGAGCAGGATTCGAACCCATATCTCTTGCATGCTGGGCTATTGTGTTAACCATTATACCACCCAGGCTCCCTGATGCATTCATCCTACCCATGGCTACCTGGATGTGCGGCTCCTTGCCTGAGAGGTCAGTCACACTACTACAAAAGCTCACGACGTCCACCCAGCATGTAGGTGCGCGCCCAATTTGTTTGTGCATTGGTGTACTTTCAGTTTAAATGTGAGTGGTCCTTGTGTTGTGTAACCCAAGTGAGCTGCTCTCCACCACAGGTACATGGTAAGTCAGGTGGACGGCTACCTCCTCACCACCCGCAGTTACAGCAAGGGGTTCTGGCCACGGCTCAAGTCGGTAAGCTGCTTAGTTTACTTCTTCTTTGTGTGGGAGGGAGGGCGGGAGGGAGGGAGGGAGGGAGGTGGATGGAAGCGGGCTGAGCAGGGTATGGATTTGCGACGGGGAAAGGAAAAGAGGGAACGTGGGGAGTGGTTTGGACTAGGTTTTATTTTTGTTCTCAACTCTTGTGTTCTAACCAGGTAGCTTTATTAGTTCATGTCTTTGTTGGATTCTCAACCTTTAATGTAGATTGATGGAAAGTTTGTTGAAAGTACTGTTGGGTACCGAGGCTGTACTAAGAGTTTTGCGGATGGTTAAGTTGACTGACCTTACCCGTGATATTGTCGTGAGGGTGATGACAATGGGAAACATTGCACCTAGAGCGGGAATCGAACCCACTCCTCTTGCATGCCGGATTAGTGTGCTAACCATTTCACCACCTAGGCTCCCCGATGTCGTCACCCTACCCACGCCCACCTGTTATGTGATTCCTTGCATGTGAGGTTAGTGCATACTACTACAGTGTTATGTGTTATGTACATGCGCGTGTAGGTGGTGGGACGGGCGGAGGGGGGGCGGGGGGGGGGGGGGGCAAAGTGGAGCTGGCCCACACGACGCAAGGTTAGATACTAGGAGATAAATGGATGACAAGAGTCGCTCCACATGTTGTGGTTGGCTACCATGAATTCATCACGCTACGTCACGCGGAGGTGCAAAGTTATCAGCTGGTCAATAATGCAAAACGCGGGACGATAGTGTGGTATAGAAGTGCAGTTTGTTAATCACACCGTCAACAGGTTCGGTCCGAGTCCTTGAGGGTTCCCGCTCCACTCAATACTACGAATAACTTCTGCTGGGGTGGTTGGGGTGGACCAATAAGACAGGCTCCATACACCACACGTGGTATTCGGGTGCAGGGAGCACAGGGAGGTCTCCGGGGTTCGAAACCAACGGTCAGGGCTTGGTTCGGCCGAGATCTGGTAGATGGCAAATGTTTGTGAATTCTCACGCTCAGGAGCAGAGGGATTTTGTGCCCGGAATTTCGGCGAGGAGGTAATTACGACGAGGAGCCGGGCAAGGTGTCCGTCCTGTCATATATGTACACATATGGAGGGCAGAACATTCCCGTGACACGGGGGGAAATAAACCACTCTCTACGCAACACACAACGTGTATGGACGTCCATCTCATTCACTCTTACATGGTGTCAGATGTAAAATGGTTGACACAAGTACCACAACATCTCTGACTGGCCTCAGACCACCAGGCCCACTAATTCTTGACAAAAATGCAGCCAGTAATTGGAAAATATGGTACCGGGCCTACAAAATTTATGCCACGGCAGCGGGAGTCAAGACCAAACCGGGGGACGTACAATGCTGCATATTCCTGCACGTCGCTGGGCAGGAAGCTCAGAAAGTGCACGCTACTTTCCAATTCACACACAGCGAGGAGGACAAGATGGAGCCATTGTTAAATGTGTTTCGTGAATACTGTACAGGCAGAGCCAACATAATCATCACGAGATATCGGTTCAACACACACAATCAGACCACGGAGGATACGGCCACTTACATCACCACCCTCCGTGACCGGGTGACAGACTGTCAATATGGGGAGATGGAAGAGATCCTGCTACGTGACAGGATAGTAGCAGGCGTCCGCAACATGGAACTACGGGACAAACTACTCCAAACGGCCGACCTAACGCTGCAAAAGGGCCTGGAGATATGTCAACTAAGTGAGTTCAAAGCCAGGCATTTGGAGGAGAAACAAGACGAGCTATCCCAAGAAGTGGACGCCATTGCAGCCAGGGATGCCGGTGCCGGGTCGCAACTGCCCACCAAACCAGGAGTGCCATCTTGGAATCAGCGTGGCAGATACGACAACAACAACACAGCCTGCAACATGTGCGGCAACTGCGGGTTCGAGCACCGCAGAGGAGTATGTGCAGCACGCGGGAAAACATGCAACTCATGTCGTAAATTAGGACACTTTGCGAGTGTGTGCCGAAGCAAGCCAACGCCAGTCCACGGAGTTACGTGGGATCATCAGGACAGACAACCAGACAGGGAACAACGGGGAGCAGCCATTGCCCTAGTGGATCAGCTGGACGCGGACCTGTTCGTCGGGTCCATGGGCAATGATCACGAAGATCAAGAGGAGACATGGCACAAAGACCTTCGCATGGAGGATCGAGTCATCCGATTCAAGTTGGATACAGGCTCGCAAGCCAACCTGATCCCCAGGAAAATCTTCGACCAACTAAAAGAAGCGATGCTAACGGCGCGTAAATGTCGACTCATCACATACTCCGGACACAAGATCATCCCTGACGGCGAGACAAACCTGAACATCAATGGACATCAACTGAGGTTCCAGGTGGTGCAGCAGGGTGACCCAATCCTGGGACAGCGAGCGTGTACCCAGTTACGGATTTTAGCCAGGGTCGATGAGATACACGAGGCAGGAACTCAGGGATCGCTCAGTGAACGTGCGGACAAAATGGTGAGCAAATACTCTGATGTGTTTACTGGGCTAGGCCTAATAAAAACTGATGCTGTAATATACACTGATCCAAATGTGAGGCCTATAGTCGATCCACCACGACGTATTCCATACGCAATTCAGGGTAAAGTTCACGACGAGATTAAACGAATGGTTAAGCTAGGAGTAATCATAGAGCAACACGA